>BQNB010045078.1:0-44502 GCA_026074375.1 Tanacetum coccineum
ATATATCCCTGAAAAGGGAACGCGCCAAAAGGGGTTGAACAGTTCAAACAGGTCGAAAGTTGCACAAGTGTAATTTTAGTGCATGCAACCAAAATCGTTCGAAATATATATTTTTGTTTTAACATATTTAGCAAACGAATCGTTTTATAAACTAAAAAAAATTCAAAACTTTGACAAAATGTAATCCGGGTCGACCCAACCCGACCCTGCCCTTTTGTCCCACACAACAAAGTTACCTTTTTTATGCGAACCCCAATTATAGCCTTGACCGACCTGTCCAACTGCCCATTTTTGCGCCATGTACAGTTAATGAGTACGGTTATCTATGTTTGTGTTTGAGGTTAGGTACCGTTACCATCTGGTGAAGAGAAGACAATTTGCTTATTATTCTCTGCAAACTGGAGTAGGCCTTGCAAGGCTTTTATACCACAGCTAGTGCAAGCATACAACAAACTAAAAGATACGGGCCAGGAACTCGAGGTTATTTTTGTATCATTTGACCGAGATGAAAATGGATTTAAAGAACATATGAAGTGCATGCCATGGCTTGTGGTTCCATTTGATGTCAGTATTCAGAAGATACTTGGTAATATGTGTAAAGTTAATCAAATCCCGGCATTTATCCCACTGGAAGTCGATGCAAATTTGCTTGCAAAAGATGCAGTCGGGATGATAAAAGACTATGGAGCAGATGCATTTCCATTCACCCAGAAAAGGCAACAGGAGTTAAAAGCCTTAGATGAATCAAAGCTTCAAGGGGGAAAGCTGGATGAGCTATTTGAAAATTGCAGATTCGTCTCTGGTAAATGTGAAAAGGTTAGCAATCTGTGTTTATGTGTTTTTATAGAAAATTCGTGATGATAGGTGTTTAGATTTTCAATCGAAACCAAATATGGCGCTTTTGAAGTTTTGGAACTAAAAGACGGGTTCATATAATTCACTTTTCGGTAATTGGTTCATCCAGACACAGCTGAGACTTGTACTCCACATTTTTACAAAGACATCATTTTGTCTGTCCCAATTGTCCTTTGTGGCTAACATTGTTCTGAAAAGAACATAATTTTCTAAAAGGTCAAGGTGTCAAACATGATTATCTGATATTACAACTTCATATAGTTGGGGGTTTTACCCGGTTTGAGTCTGTGTGGCGGTAAGTTCAAACAACGAAGCATGAGAGAGTTTTTAATTTAGGCATTTATGTTAATCTTCTGATGGTCTTTAGTCTTGCTTGTAGATATGTGCATCCGATCTCGTTGGCAAGACGATAGGCCTGTACTTTGGTGCGCACTGGTGTCCACCTTGTCGTGACTTCACCTCCCAACTCATCGAAGCATACAATGATATCATCAGCGATAAATATCAAGATTTTGAAGTCATATTTATCTCAACAGATAGAGACCACAAAGAATTTGATCTCAGCATAAGCAAAATGCCATGGCTAGCTATCCCCTATAACAACAAAACAAGACAAGATATATGTAGAATATTTGAAGTCAAATGGATCCCGAACTTGATATTTCTAGGACCAAATGGGAACATAGTTAGCACAAACGGGCGAGAAATGGTTTCACTATATGGTGCTAAAGGTTTCCCATTTACTGAAGCAAAGATCTTGCAGGTAGAATCTTTGTTAAAGAAGGAAGGAGAAGGATTACCGCAACAAGTAATGGATCGTAAGCATGAACACATTCTTAAATTAGAGATGGCAAAAGCATACATATGTGATTTCTGCAAGAAACGGGGTTCATTTTGGCGTTTTTCTTGCTGATATTGTTGTGGCTATGACCTTCATCCAACATGCATAGAAGAAACCCTTTAGAAAACTATGTATGCATTTAATTATAGAATAACTTGGCACTACAAACCTGTTATATGTTCAAACGCATACAATTTGCTAAACTGATATATAAATATAAAGATTGCTAGTTTTATTGAAATTTTTGAATGAGAATGTTGACACCATGCCCAGGTTGTACAACCATCCTATAAGCAGGGGAATGTTGATAATTTGGAGACAACGAATGAGTGAACTTTGACCGTGAATGTGCGATTTTTTTAATTTTATGATGACTTTCCAACTCGGCCATAGCCAAAGTTTCTCCCTAAGCAACGACTGCGAGCACAACGCCCATAAGGGAAACAATGCTTGTGGGAACTTTGCTATGCTTTTGTTCACCATTGGCAAACCTCTCGGGGTTGAATATGTGGGCATCAGGTCCCCATATTTCAGGGTCACGATGCAAAGTTGGGATCAAGCTCCATATGCATACTCCTTTAGGTACGTCTACGTGGCCTATTTGTGTCCTTTCTAGTGCCTCCCTTGAAACAAATGCTGCTGGTGGGAATAGCCGCATTGCTTCTTGAATCACCAATGTTACCTGCAAATGTAATTTCGAAGTAATCAGTCGTTTGTGTATTAGTGTCTGGAGGAAATTTCTGATTATTTGAAGAATATTAAAGCATATGATGACCAAAAGGAGAATTCTTGAGAAGAAAAAAAAAAGTCGGCTACAAAGTTTTGACTATGGGAGTACGACTTTCTCAAACTAAATTAAAAAACAGTACTTTGGTAATTTATTCTAACGCTTTGTTAATCAGTTTTTAAGGTTTTGTTAATGTTCCAACACGAAAACTTATTATTAAAACTGCAAGTCACAATAATCAGATAGTCAATTTGAAAAACTGAAATCCAAAAAGGTTATAGATTGTACCGATTTCAACTTTGGGAGTGAATCTGCGCCGAGTACATCATCAGGACAAGCTTCAAGGACATTTCATTTCTGTTATTAGTTTGCTCCACTCTGGTACAAGGCTAACAGAATTCAAGCACCTTTGATGCAGCCACACTAGTAGATTCGTGTCCTGCAAAGTAAATATTCTTGCAGTTATCAACAATGAAATGTCTGCTTTCATCTTTACTCGCAAAATGGTCCATAGCTTCCTCTAAAATCATTTGCAAAAGATCTTTTTTCATCAATGGTGTGTCTGTCTCTTGACATTTTCGTTCACACACGGCCTCCCATATTAATGAGTCTATCTCCATTTCCAAACTCTTTACGTCTTTCTTTTGCTCTGTATCACTAAAAACTTTTAGATTATGGTGTATTATACTTGAAATAGTGATATTTTATGGCTTACCCGATAGCAGGAAGGCCAAAAAGCATGCCCTTTGAGGAGATAGCTTTTTGAAGGGTCCTAAGTTTTGAGAAAATTTCTTTGCCTTTAGTATAAGAGCTTCCAAAACAAGCCCTTGAGATAACATCTGCGGAAACCTCCCTTAAATCATCATCAACTTTTATATCGGCTATGCAGTCACCTTGAGCTTCAATGCATGCTTCCCATTTCCTCAAAAGTGGTTCTGCTGCATCTGTCATTAGTCCCACCATCCCCTAGCCAATTAACAAAATGGTCCGTGCAACATCAGTACATATTTTGATACACTATATATAATCACATGAACAATCAAGGCCTCGTTAAGTCCATCTAGCAGGTCCTATATGCTAGTTCAAGCACAATTACATATAGGACCCGAGATTTAAAATTGTTTATATGATTTTAAATCATCAGAATAAGATATTCGCTTGCAACTAAATGGGCTATACAAATAGTCTTTGGATTGGGTTCAAGCACAATTACATATTACGTTAAAAAAATGGTGAGTCGGTAAATTTTATTGTCTTTTGTTGATAAGTTTTGCTGCAACTAGCACTAAATGATTGTCCAAAACTAACTAGTTGAGTCAAATAACCAGGCCAATATTGAAAATCATTGTACGATTCGACAAACATTAAAAACGGATGATTGTGACTACAAGTAGTAGCAATCAAAATACTTTATTTGAAAGGCTGTTCACCACATAGATCATTTTCGATCACACAATGCCCATGCAGGCAGGGACGGAACCAGGGGGTGTCCCGGGACCCCCATGGAATTTTGTGGCGTAGTGTTAAATTTTGTTAAATTATTCCTGAGTGCACCTGGTCCCAAAAATTTGTGTTCCTCGTTTCGTATAAATTTTCGTAAATGCACCTGGTCCAATTGTGTCATGGTTCCGTCCATGCATGCAGGTCCATGGAGTGATCCTACATGTCATCTAGACATAATGTCTTTGTTATGTAGTGAAAAGTATTGATGTACTATAGTACTATACCTTAACTTTATCCATGAAGAATTCAGGAGCAATAATTTTCCTCTGGTGCACCCAAAAATGACCATTTGATCTCAAGATTCCATTGCCAAGCAAAGGTGATAGTCTTTTCGTAATGTAAGAAGGTTTTCCGAGTCCAAGTGTGATAGACTGATTCATTTCCTTAACAAGCTCCGGGTCATTTATGTACAAGTGTTGCTTATTCCCTGCTAAGTATGTGTATATTGAACCTGCATCCAAACATTTTGTTTAGTAAAACGGACGTAACTAAACAAATCTCAACTAAAAATCCTAGATATTATCCCGTCATGCATCCAGAATGTCTTTTGTTCCTCATAAAAAGTAATATCATGTTCTCGTGTCACGTTTTAATGTATATAATTCTCAAATAAAAACTTTGCTTCAAAACCGATCAAAGTTATTCGAAAGCTTGGTTTATGATGCAACATGACAGTACCTAGTAAATGAATAGCTGTACAATTCCTAAAATATACATAATCTAAACAAGTCTTTGTGGTAACATATGAGCAAGCATTAATTCCAAGTATGTGAAAAAGAAAAAAATGAAAACAACAAAAGAACATCTTTTATCAACACGATTAACTATTGATTCAATCCAGCTCACGAATTTAAAACATCTCAAGTATTAAGCATTGCGTATCCTAGTGGACTGTAACCAGAGGGTCTAGTTTCTTTCCGTAACACAATTTATTATCAGAAAATAACATCATAAATCTTTCTGGCTCATTTTTCAATATTTTAGTAACAAAATAATCATAAAGATTATATATATATTTTTTTCTTTTTTTACTTAATTTTTTTAACTGCAACTTTTAACTATCACACAATATTTATAACACACATTTTTTTTTCTTTAATAAAATGGGTAAAATGAGAAGTTAGAGAAGTGAGGGTACAAAAGTTGTCATTATTAGCCACATGATTTTTTTATTAGATTCATGAAAACTCGGTTTCATGCAAGAGTAAACAATGTTCTACTACAATTTAGAACAAACTCAGCTTCCAAGACTACATCAATTTAAACCGATGCATAGAGCAAAAGGGGATCCTATGCCATGCTTGATCATACCCGAAAATTGCTACATGATGGCAGATGAGTCCCAACACACGCCGCGCGTAATTTCGAGTGTTAAGCCACCACCTTACACACACCAAATATAGGTCCCGAAAACGCATGTTGATGGTACGCAGACCCCCAGTCGATAGTCGCGTTATCAAGCTATTTTTCTCAGAGGTGTTATGGGAAAATGCCAATAGTTTGGTTCTGATGGGCAACAAAAAGTGGTGTTATGGAGGGAATCAAGTTTTTGGTTTTAAGAGGTAATTGTGATTTTATGTGAAAAAAATGCAGAAGTGACAACACTTTTTCATAACACGAATGATAGCATCATAAGGTAACCAAAGCTCATTAAAGTTAATTAATTTGATTCCATAATTTTTACTTCTTTGTTTTGTTTCTTAAAAGAGGCAAATTTATTTCTTTTTTTTATTCACAACAATCATACTACTAAGTTGTTAAAATAAAATAACTGACGTTATTATAAACTTCATTTACTACATAGGTCTCAAAATAGGAAATTTTAACACTAAAAAGTCGTCAAAAGTATATGAAATCGATTTTTTTTAGTTACGTCTAAAAAAATCACATGTGATTTGATTTGTATCACAAATCACATGTGATTTTTTCAGGCGTGACTGAAAAAAAAAACAAAAAAAAGTGCCCCTCTATAGAAAGATGATTTAATTCTAGTCGCGATGGTGTATTTTTTGTCGTTTGACGATTTACCGTTTGCAAGATATTTTATTTTAAAAAAAGAGATGGAAAGTGGAGTTTTTTAATTATTTTTTTGTCATTACTCTATATATTAGAGTTACATCAAGTCATCAAACTACACTAGTAATTTAAAGGATTTAGATCTTCTAAAGTTCATATAAATATGACCGGTAAAGTTCTCTCACAATCAAAAAGAAATTCAGGTTCTTCAATAAGCCACATTGTTATGTTTGTGAGAGAACTTTACCGGTTATGTTCATATGAACTTTAAAGGATCTCAATCTCAATTTAAATATTCTTACTGTTTCTTTTAAGTAAAACTTGCATACCAACTTGTTATTAAATCAATATGATGAGATTATTTTTCTAACATAATGAGTATCTTTTATTATTTTAAAGAATTGTCACTTTCTTCAACAATTTCTGCGTGTATGAAGAAAAGGTTGAAGTTGCATTCTTCTAGAAAGTCTCCTTCAAAACTTTATATGATTGAAATGATCATGTACGGTTCATTAGAGATGCTCTAAATATATAATAAAGTATATAGTCATTACAAAAATATATCTATCCACGTTTCTGAACGAGTGACAATATATATGAATTTGAATTAAATAACAAGTGTGGAGATAATGTATAAACATACCATATTGTTTCCTCCATTGTTCAAAGTATGGGAAGAGTACACACGTATAGTCATCACCAACAAAATCACCATAACTTGACCTTGAAGCTTTCATGGTGCTTGCAGCAGATTGTATCTTTTGCATCTCTTTCACATTTCCATATGGAAAAGAAGGTTTTGGCCCTCTTATTCCTTGCCTTTCAAGCTTCTTCCTTAGCCTTTGAGGTTCCAACCATAAGATGTTTAAGTAATACAAGGGTATGATAGTAAGAACAAATAAGCCTACATAAATAAGAAGATCAAGAGCCATTGTTGAAGAGTATGAATAAAGACTTTTTTGAGTTTAGTCACTTGGTTTTGTGTAGAAGGAGAGACTACTGATAATAGTAGAAGATATTACAGTATATATTCTAGAGATGGTATTTGCTAGCTTTTTAGTTTTGGGTTGTGGGTCACACTTTGTATTTTACTTTTGAGACCCGTGTACTCAATATGTAGGTTATAATTATGGGTTATATCAAAGTGACCATACATAAGAGGGAGGTGTCATGAAGATGAATAACGTGTTATTTACTTATTTGTCACCTTATCCATTTTTAATAACACTTTAATAACTAAAACATTTTTTTCAGCAAAAATATCAATAACATGTTATTCGTATCTATGAGTCTCACAAAAACTGCACATAAAATATCCACTCACTCAAAAAAAAAAAAACAATGGCATTTAGCCATTCTGGACGAATGACACGGTTTGATGATGTAGTATGGCATGTTATTCGCATGCCATTGGTATTTCTTTTTGCCAATGACTTGAACACCAAGCTCTCTCAGAGTCCACGGTGTGAGAGACGAATGGCACGTTGTTGGGGTCTTTTTTTTTCAATAGTGTTGTCGTTTTAAACCCCTTGCACGTTATTCGCTCGTCGTTGGTCATTCGCCGGCCTATCAACGGGCGTTGTTGGGTTTTCTATTTTTTTATTCGATTGTTTAAGAACGTAAACAAATAAACGAAAAAAAAACCTCTTTTTCACCTATAAATACCTACTTTTAACTTATACTTTTCAAAAATTCAAAACAAATCACAATTTATATACACTTTCACATACAATTCAATCTTCTCTTCCCTATTTCATGCACTTGCAACATCGATCTATATGACGATGAAACTCGAGACGAACAATTATTATGTTTATACGACTATCATGAACAATTTCTAGCATTTGATGACGATGAATCCCCTAGTTCACACTCTTGGACGTTCATACCCCGAGACTATGAAGGCGCCGAACAACGACTCATGGAATATTATTTTGGCGACAATCCATACCTCTAAAGGAATTTTAGGGGACGGTACCGAATGAGTCGAAAATTATCTTTAAAAATAGTCGAAGGCATAACTAACTATAACCTTGAATCTATTCCCAAACACTTTAAGTTTTTTAGATCTCGGCCAAATGCGCTAGTAAAATGAGCATTAGTCTTATAATGAAATGCGTGTCCTTTATACGCCAATTAGCGTACTTAACAACACCTGATACTTTTGATGAATATTTATAAATTGGTGAACGTTGTAGTCGTGTAGTTTGGATATATATTCATTAGTTCGAATGTATATCTATTGGTAAGGTTTCAATGTTCATAAAAAAAGTGTTCACCAGTTCGAATGTATGTTTATCAACCATGGTCTGTATTCATAAAAATATTAATTGTTGATCAGTTCAAATGTTCATTAGTTTGAATATTCATCAGTTTGAATGTATGTTCATTAGTTCGGATGTTCATGAGTTCGAATGTATATAAATCAATACACCGCACAAAACCAATAGTAAGAAACGCGTTTCACTCCTTTTTTACTTTTTAATACGTTTTAGACGGAGCCAACTTTCCATGTAATTTTCTACCTTAACTTGCAATGTGAATAAACAGTAATTTTGAAAAAGTATAAACGATAAAAGTGCGATTACACTTTCTAAGGGGACAAAAACCAATTATTTGTTGCTCAAAAAAAAAAACACCAATTATTTGAGAAGTTAGTCAATCACACGACTACTTTCCACCGTTGCTAAGTAAAATATGCATACAAAATGTCAATTATCGGAGTCATGCAATATTGTAAATAATGCTGAAAGTGAACTAGGTACTCATAGTGTCATTAAGTTGGTGTTATAGGAAAAATGCTGTCACATCAACACTTTTTCCCATAACACCAGAATACCTCATAACATAAAAAACACGCCTCCCTCCATAACATCATATTTCTGATGCCGTCAAGTACCCCTCCTTTCATAACGCGAGAAAAATACCAAAAAACGCGAGTGGTGGTGTGGGTCTCGCGCCATCACATGGCGTTTTCCGGGAGCATTTGGTGTGGTGATGACAGCTTAGCATTTCAAAATGCGAGGTGCGGTGTAGGCTCGTGTCATGATATTTTCAGGAATGACTCAAGTCATGTACCTTATGCTCTAAACATATGCGTTAAAAGACATAAGATTACGATGGTTTTCCTCTCGTAACATCAAGGAAGTGCCCCCAATAATTTGTCTCAAAGTTAAACACTATAATGAGAAATGACTCCTATTTTATCGTACAAGTATCTTTTCATAAAATCACACATGTATCTTTCATTTGGTAATTTTTTTCATTTAAACTGTTATTTTGTCAAATGTCGTAACTCTGTAAATAGGTTCAAATTACACGAATATCATTCCAAAAACGTAATATTTTCAAAATATACATGTGGTTTCGTAATTTCTTAGCAAGTATCGCTTTTCATCAATTTTTATTTCATTATTGTAGTTTGGTTTGAAGATGATAGAATATATAGCTGTTGTAAAGGGAAAACAATGTTGGTGACAATGTTAAGATCGTCACATTTGAGAAGCATTTGATTTCTTGGTTTGCCTAACCTAAAAAAACTCGAACAATCGTGGTCCTTTTCCTCATGACTAAGAAACGAGGTGGTCCTTTCCTCAAGGTTATTACTGTACAATCTAATCTGTGTGGTTCTTGTTGCGACTAGCAAACATGACTTGATCTTTGTGGTCCTATTGCAGGCATATTTGTTTGCTTAATAAGTTTCATGATTCAGTCCTTTCTGGTCCTTATCTCAAAAACAGATCATCATCATGATTTAAAATATGTCGACCAATCTAGAATACAAAAAATGTCTTGGATAAAACAATTTGAATGATAGTTAAGATTGCATATCATTATATTTTCATAAGAGTAAGTTTAAAAGTCTTAATGCTCATAACAGGCGTGTTTTGTGCATGTCTAATTTTTTCTTTGTATCGATTCAATACTTGTGCTTGTGTGGGTGCTTGTGTTTGTATTTGTGCGTGTGTGTGTTTTTATTTACCTACGACGCCAGTCTCAATATAATGTCGTTGTTGCGTCATAGGTTAGCGTTGTCGGATGGCGTCATCCTACCAGCCAACGGTACGAGGCGCTCTTAGCCATATGCTTACCTTTTTTTCTTTTTTTTACTTAGTCATATGCTTACTAATGATGTTCAAAAAACCTGGTAACCGATAAACCGAGCTGAACACTGAATCTGAAACCGAATAAACCGAAAACGAAAAATCACCCTTATCACAGTTTGGTTTCGCTTTTTTTTATATATCCGTGTTTTAACTAAATATTCAAATAATTATAGAACATTTGATTATATTATTGCACTACTTTTATTGTATAACGACTTTTTTGTTCCTAATGTAAACATTCGATAAGTATGTGGGTAAAGGGTTACCCCGGTAAAGTGCTAAACATTTATGTGTGACAATTGGTTAATGTGGTCGTAACCTATAAATTTCGAACATATATTTTGTTGTTAATATGTTATGTATGCTTATTTGAATACAATTATTGTGACGAAATAACTTTATAATGACTTTAATCTATTCTATGTTATTTAATTTTACTAAAATGGTTGAGATAACTTTAAAATGACTTTAATCTATTCAATGTTATTTAATTTTACTAAAATAACATTTTAGGTTCTAGAACATGTCATTGTTCATATGCTAAACTCTTTTAAACGTGTAAAATGGTTAAACGTGACCCTAACCGCTGGTAAGTGCTCATTTCGAATATGGACAGACCTTAGTGGAGACCGGAGAGAGCCAAGGCCCTCCCAAAACTTTGAGTTTTTACTTATATTTGCTTAAAGGAAATACAACTTTGGCTTTCCCGAATTAGTTGATATAGCACTCAGTCCTCCCAACAAGTTCACCCAAGTTCCGTATATGATTTCGGATACCCACGTGTCTAGTTACCCACCTAGTACGGTTCAGTTTCGAGTAGTAAAATGAATTAGCCGTACCGCGATGGATAATATAACTCTTCCAACTAACCGAACCGAACCGCCCGTGAATACCCTAACGCTTACTTAACAAATGCTTGTTTACATCATAATGCTAGAATGGCCACGTGATGAATGGTTGTGTTGGGATTTAACAAGCATATAACCATTATACTACGAGTACACAACGGATGGATCTAACTTGATGAATAAGGATTAACAAATAATTAACACGCAATTACTAACCTCGTATTACTTGAGTTACTAAAACAAGTAATTCTCTTGAATCTTATTCTTGAATTAAACCACCTTAACAACTAAAGTAAGTTGTTCTCTGTGGGAATCACACACTACATGTTGCACAGGGACGTAAGGATGCTAGTGTTTAACTCACGAATCACCACGAAACAACTAGGGTTTTTGGTGTTCTTAGATGAAAGTCGGTCGAACCCTAGTAAGGGTTTTAGGCCGATTGGTTTTAACAAAGGGAGAAGAGAAACCAATTTAGGGTTAGGGTTTGTATGTGTGTAACGCATGGAATGAGATCCAACGGGTGTTTATATAGGCTAGACATCTTGTCCTTTAAGTTAGATTACAACACCTCAATTAATTTCCTAAAACCTACATCGATACACAAACAAAACACCCCATCACTTTTGTTTTTCGTACTAATAAGTCCCTTACATATTAGTAAGTGTTTATTAGTTAGTTATACCTTCTAACGGTATAATTAATGAACTTTTAAATATTTCAAAAATTATATTAATATAACTAAGAGTGGGGGGAGTGGTGGCGTTTTTGGTTGGCGCCAAAGAACCAACCCATAATGAAGAACGGCTCACCATTTCATGTCTCGTGCCATCACTACCAGCTAGCGTCGTTGGGTTTTCTCTTTATTTTTTTGGCTTTTTGTGATTTAGTGGGGGTATATGTGTACCAACGGTACCATATTTTCTGGTGCCAACGGATACCGCACAAAATGTGGTGCCAAAGGATTTCTGGTGTCGTTGTGGATTTATTGACGTGGCACCACTTTTTGGCAATTTTTGCCAATGACATGACCGTTCCCAGCTCTCTAATACATAGTAAAAATATTAATTATATTAATAAACGTTCTCTAAGTGTATATGCGTGTGCCCTCAATAGGCTCACGTATTTTCAGTCGTATAATTATTGATTTGACGCGAGCACTACCAATAGGTTGTTCCTCTGCAATTGTCCAGGATATTTTGATAGTTGCATTGCAACTTACAATTATGTGTTTGAGTTATGTTGAAATAATGAACATTTGTTTATGTATTAGTTAAACATAACAAGTTGCAATTTTTTTCGTGTGAATAATAGAACTTCAAAAGATACTTAGAATATTTTCATGGCCACTTAAGGGTGCTTTTGTTATATGGTTTTTGGTTGTGTTTTTTGATTTGGGATAAGCAAGAGTTGTTTGGCTTAGGTTTTAGATTCGAATTTGGTAGTCAAACTCAAAAATATTATCTGTTACAAATCCAGACATGTTAGATTACTTTCAATAAGTTTTGAGAGCCGGCACTATTTACTTCTCTCTTTCTCATCCTTTCACTATTAACAAAAAAACTATTTTTAATTTATATTTAAATTCTAAAATGCTTTAAAATAATGTTTTTAAAAGGCAAAAAATTAATTTTAAATATTACATTTTCTCGCTTACATTAAATCCAAAAATCTCACTTACATCAAATCTAAATTTTTTAATTCTAATTCAAATTCAAATCCTAAGGGCTAGTTTGGTTGATGGGTTTTAAGGGGTTTGGTCTCATAGATATTTGTAAACCATTGTTTGGTACATTTTCTTTGGGCTAAAATGATGGTTTAATCCCTAATTTAAATGCCAGCCTACACTTGTGGGTTTTGTGGAATTAGTCACTATCAAAGATCATTTTTTATTTTGAATAAATCTCCACCGTATGTGGTCTTGTCTTTTTCTCATTTTTTTATTTTTTCAATCTAAAGTTATAACTTTTTAAATTTAAATCAATATTTTATATATTTTAAAATATATTTTCTCTCTCCAAATCTAAATCAAAATTCAAATCCTATCCTAAACTCATCTATAAATCAAACGGGCCCTAAATACATTTTGGAACCAAACTAGCCCAAAATCTGTAATAGTCTTGTATGAGGACAAATTGTTTGCCCCATCATGACTATAAACACTTCCTTTTATACCAATAATTGAATAGTTATTTATGTTAAATCAACAACAACAACAACAACATACCTAATCTCGTCGAAGCGAGGTATGGGGGAGATGAAATGTAGAAAGATCATACCCCTACCTCCAAGATGAATCTGGAAGTAAGGAGACTACTTCTAGGGGACCTCCGGCCAGTGTACGTGTGCATGAGGGTGATGCTCAAGGATAGAGAACAAAAACAAAGCATAAGAAAACAAGCAACCAAGATCATAAACACGAGGAAAAAAAACAAACATCAAACAAGGAAAGAGCACAAGATCCGCACATAAACAACCATGAGAAAATGCAATCAAACGAGCATACAAGCACACAAGAGACATAAAAACAAGCAAAACACACAAAGGAACAAACACAACACCAACGAAACAAACACCAACAAAACAAACATAGCAAACAAGCCATACGGTAGACGGCAATAACACCAAAGGGCAGCACAGCACAGGCAGAGCAAACAAGAAAACAAGCAAAATAAGCACACAAGATAGCTCAAAAACCTAAGGATAAGGCCAAAAGAGAGGAAAAGGGGGCTCATGTCTGCCTAAAAGACGGTCAACCAAAGAGTGAACTATAGGGAGCAAAACCTAGGGGTAAATCAAAGAAGGGGGCTCCTAGGCGCTTAAAGGTAAACTAGCTATGAGACACAAAGGCCTAAAACCCGCCAGGCAAAGCTACTACGAAGCTCCTACACTGAACCGTTAAGAGAAATAATAAAGGAGAGATAATATTAATTAGAATTAATATTATATGTATAATTAATTGTTTTATTAATTTATTAATAGTTGGTATATTAATTAGAAGCTAATTATAAAGAAGCATGGGCTGAATATAAACTAATACAAGGTGTATTAAGTTGAACGGGTCGGGAAGACCCATAAGGGATCCATGGGACGTTTTTTGGGGGGATCCCACATCCCTTGAAAGAGATATTCCAAGTCTCTTCCTCTCCATATAAATAGAGGGGCATGCCAAGACTTTATTTGTTCATTCTCTCTTTCTTATTCTTACTCCTTGTAAGAGTCAACTCGTGTAACGAGACCTTAGGAGTTCAAATCCCTTTACTATTTGGTTTGTGGGTGTGAGTTATTAGAGGTACTCTCGCTTGAGTACTTGCCTCCAAGTTCGACCAAAGTGGTATGTGTGTAAGTAATTCGATTTTCTCAAAGGTTAGTAGATTCTTATTTATTTATTTATTTATTTTAAGCTGCTTTTATTTATTAGGTTAAGATCCTTTAGAGTTTAGTTTTCTTTCTGCCCTAGATTAATTGTTGTCTCCGCTTTATGTAATCTAGTTAGGGTATAGAAAACCCATTAGTGGTATCAGAGCCTTAGCTTAATTCTATTAGCACTTAATTATCTATCAGTGGATTGTTAACATGTGATAAATATAAATAATTAAATATTAAGTTATTGTCTTGTGATCATTGAATGTTAATATGAATTTACATTTTAGAACCTTATATTTTGAATTGTTTAAAATATACCCCTAAAATTTTAAAATGTTTAAAATAGAACCCAAAACTTTAAAATGTTTAATAGAAACTTTATACATATTATAATTGCTATATTGTATATGTATCATTAAATCTAAATACATCGTTAGTCAATTGATAAATCGGCTCACCCATAGTGAACAAACTATAAGAGAGGTATATGTATCATTAAATCTAAATACATTGTTAGTCAATTGGGTTTTTAATATGCTTCGCGCTGAACTGCTTCTCCGCTTCTTTGTGCGTTTAATGGAGCTACCAAGAACTTTTGATAGGATGGTGTCAAGATTAAAAGTATTAATTTAAAAGTACTAAAACAAAATTCCCGCTTTAGATATAGCAAATATGAATAGTATGTTAACATATGAAAACCGCACATCTCTTATATGGGCTGTTAATGGAGCGCGTGTGGTTTACCGACACATTAATAAAAGAACATAAGTGAAAGGTGATGTGGGACTCGCGATTCTCGAGCAGACTCGAACCGCGAGCCACGCGGGTTTTTGCATGGTTAAATTCACCATCTTATTCATGATCCTCGGCATCCCAGTTATGAATAGTAGATGAGTATATCTGAGATTAACATACCATTAATCAAAATCAATGAATCTCAAAAGAACTAGGAATTTCAAAGAGAATGAAATTGACAAAGACATTGTCTACCTAAAATAAATTCGTGATGTGATTACGGCAACCCTCTTCATAAACGAATCTAAAATATAGATTCTAGCCTAAATTTAAAATTAGGTAATTCATTAAGGTATATTCATGCTAACTAAAACTGTTTTATCTTATAGATATCTACTGAAATGGTGTCAATCCTCCCGCTCCCAATCCTGCACATAACTCAAACTTCTGATTACTCTCAGTTCTTAGGAGGGAAAGACTCACCGGTCTTAACTATATGGACTGGATGCGAAACCTTAGGTTCACCCTAAGGTACGAGAACAAAGAGTATGTTCTTAATGAGCAAATTCCCACAATCGATGATGATTCAACACAAGAAGAGATTGAAGCTCACCAAAAGCACTAAGATGATGCAAACAAAGTGTCATGCATCATGGAATCTTCTATGAGCCCTGAACTGTAAAAGACTTTTAAGAACACTTGGGCTTATAAAATGAACCAACAGCTCAAAGAAATATTTTAGGAAAAGGCAAGTAAGGAATGCCTTGATGTTGTTAAATCCCTCGTGGCTTGCAAACCGAAACCTAGAGCCTCTATTTGTACTTTCATCTTAGAGATGAAAGGGTACTTTGACAGATTGGAATCTCTGAACATGGTGTTCGATGCTGACTTTCTATCAACATAATCATATTCGGTCTGCCAGCTAATTACAATTAGTTTATGCTCTCGTATCAAATGAACGGGAAAGAGACCTCAATAATGGAAACTCAATAGCTTTGTTTGAAAACCGCTGAGCAAGGGATCAAGAAAATTGATGTGCCCTCTACTTTAGCAGCTCTTGTGTTGACTGTTGGTTACAATGCAAAGAAAAGAAAGACTTATCATTCCAACTAGAAAGGAAAGGCCGCAAAAGGAAAGTTCGATCGTGGGTCTAAGAGAAAGGCTGAATCTGAGATTGCACCTACAAGCGATCCAAAGGAAGCAGTGTGCTTCTGCTGCAACACAAAGGGGCATTGGAAGCGTAGCTGCCCAAAATATCTAAAGGACCTCAAAGACGGAAAGGTCAAAAAGGGTAGTCACTCATGTATGTTTATGATCGAACTCCACAATACTACAACTTTGGATTCGTGGGTCCTGGATACAGGGTGTGGTACTCACATTTGCACTGTTTTGCATGGTCTAAAGGAAAGTAGGAGGTTGAAGCATGGAGAACAGGAAAATCACGCCTGTGACAAGGATTAGAAAGTACGAGCTCATGCTGAAGTATGAAGTTAGGATAGATTTAAATAATTGTTGTTATTCGTCATAAATGACAAGAAACATTATTTCATTTCATGCTTTGTTTAAGGATGGTTATAAATTTTCATTTGATAATGAGAATGGAGATATTTTGGTTTATTCTAATGGTTGTTTTATGTTTAAAGCTTCTCCATGCAAAGGCATATATGAAACTGTTGAAAGTATTAGTCATAATGGCAATGTGATTTTAAATGTTGGTTCATCTAATGACCTTGATAAATCAAAATTGTGGCATTCCTGTCTTGGGCACGTAAACAAGAAACGCATCGCCTAACTCCAAAAGGATGGAGTGTTGGAATCATTCGACTTCAAATCGGATGATGTATGCGAGTCTTGCTTATTGGGCGAGATGACTAAATTACCATTCACATGATTGTGTGAAAGAGGTGAATGATTATTGGACTTAGTACACACAGATGTGTGTGGACCATTCCGATCTTCCATAAAAGATGGAAACCGCTACTATGTTACGTTTACTAATGATTTCAGTAGATATGGATATGTTTATCTGATTAAACATAATTCGTATAACACCCCGTGTTTTAGGGTCATTGACGTCGTCAATAAAATCACTATGTATTTTTAGTATTGTACGCGTTTGCTTTAAAATCATAAACGTTAAGTTAAATCGCGTAAGCTAAAAATGACCATTCAATGTAAACGGGCGTCAAACAATTAAATGTTTACATCAAGCAAGTGTTAAGTAATTATTTTGAGGATAATTATTAACTTTGTTCATTTTATTTTTATTGGTTGCGTAAAGTGTTTACGTTTCGCGATAAAATACGTTTAGGCATACCTGGAACCACCAAAACTTTTCTACACTTCAACAAATACCCACATTAATACCCAATACCCAAAATTTACAAAAATACATCACATATATACATATAAAACCGGATAATGGATGAAAGATCAAAGAAAAAACTTACATTCATCACTTGGTCTTTTGTACATTACTTGCCATTAAGCCTAGCCATACTTCCCATTCTTTTGACCAAGACTTCCTAAAAATCCTCATGGTGTCTCCTTGACTAGTCCTACATGTATAATACTTATAGATTGCAAGATATGAGTTCACATAACACTTAACACTTAGAAAAATCAAAAAAATCTCTCCTTTTGTGCTCCTATAAGCCCACGGCTAAAAAACACCCCTTTAATAAATCCATACAAACTTTTCTACAACACATACAACCAATCACACCATCATATCTAAAATACATTAAGATGATTTGAGCAATGGTTTAACCATTAAAAGATTGAAGCAAGAAAGGAAGGATTAGGTTTCCTTAATATAATTAGGGTTTTCATTCTTGCAAGCTTAGGATTTTAAGCCTAAACAAAGGGTTTTAGCACCTATTTCTCATCATCCATTGTTCACATAAGTTATCTAAAGGCCTTATCTTTTTCATTTCAGGAGCTTTTATGCATAGGTTAGTTTTTATAGCAAGATCACCATTAGGACCACTTTGAACATGTAAAAATGGATTTTACTTGTTATCAATTGATTTGTACACTTATACACATGTTATATGAGTGATATTATGAGTTATAAATGGATACATAAGTGTTTTACAATCTTGGTTAAGCTTAAAAAGTGTTAATGCAAGATTAGGGTTTTTAAGGTTTCTTAATATGTTACAAGTAAAAGTATTGCAAATGACTTATTAATCTTGTTCATGGGAACTTTGTTATGATACAGTATTAATACTAAAATAAGGTTTATAATGAAGTATACTTTGTACACACTTGGTTAATGTATAAAAAGTTCATATGTAAACTTGTTAAATTAGGGTTTCTTTAATAAGTTTTGATTAAAAGTGAGATTAAGACCTTGTTCAAACTGGACAAATGGACAAACTATGGACTTATGGGCTTTATTATATATATGACTTATGATAAAAAAGTGATGTGAAGACTTGTGTAAATTTACAAGGTAAAAAGTACATAAAACAAGCCTTATATAAAAGTATACATATAGAACATAAAGGGGCTGTTTGGATTTCGAATTTCAAACAGTGAGTTTGATGTTTTATAAAGATAATACACCTCACGACGATTCCAAAAAGATAAGAAACTCGAAAAACGGATTAATAACGAAAAAGATACGCTAATTACGAGTTATACGTTAATTAAACGGGTTTATAAAATAACTTTTATAAAAATTATACAAAACAGAAAGTTTGATGTTTTTAACAGATTATACACATTTCTAGGATTCCAAAATGATAAGAATCATAATTTTTCGATTAAAAACGAAGAAGTTATGAATTTCGCGAGTTTATATACTTAAAATGCATAAAAATACTTTTATAAAACCATTTTTATAAAAGTTACTGTTCATGACAGAAACATTTATTTTTGTAAACCTCATAAATAAATTAGATCCCAAACGTTTCAATAATGAGAACGTGCTCAAAAGAAATCGCTAAAAACGGAGCTATAACGAATAAAATACGACGTTTACGGGTTTTACGATAACTAAAACTACAAAAATAACTTTATAACTGGTGTGAATAGTAAAAAGTACTGTTCATCAGGGGACTAAAAATATGAAAATGTCAAATATTGATAACTCGTCTTAATACGAAAACGTGGACATAAGAAACGCAAGAAACGGACTTGAAACGCGAAAGTTACGCCAGTTTTACTACAACGGAAATTATAAACGTTTTAACTTATTAAACACAATTTTACCAAAACATTAGAATGGTTATTGAGCTATATAGAATGATATATGGTAGTAGTTACCCAATGTGATTAGTACTTATACGACCTTAAATTAAATAGGTTGCATCTGACGATTTGCGTGACGCATTATTTGTGATATACTTGTTATACGCTCACTCAAGGTGAGTCATAGCCCCCTGTTTTACATGATTTGTTTTTACAAGTATTTTGAGCGGAAAACAGCAATGTTTTATAATTGGACACAAGTGGTTAAGTTTTACATTATGATTACGTGTTGCCTAAGTAGCAATAACCCTAGTTGAGCCCTTTATCATGAACTGTCAGTTACTGGATTGTGAGCGCGAATGTTATGAATAGATCTATTGGGATTGACATCCCCGTTCGGGTGATTAGCTATCACTGGACAAATGAACATATATCATGTCGAACATAGAGGTTGCGGTTAGAACATCATCACGGGCAATGGTAGCCATTTTTAAAAAAAAATATGGTATTCATTTATGTCGAGCTTTAGGTCATAAGCTTGAGGTCAACGTAATTACATTATATATGTCTACATCTGTTGCATTATCATACTCTTGGGAATTCTGTGGGACCCTACATTTATATGCTTTATCAAACATATGATTCACCAACATTATTGTTGACATTTAAAGAATGTTTTTCAGGAGATCACAGTAACATAAAGGTGCCAAGGATACATTGGTATATTGTTTGGGATGTCATGCTAAAGATATGGTTGCATTATGTTTTGGGAAACTCATGTGTTGTGAAGCAGTATCTTTGTAATAATAACAATGAACAAGTTAAAGCTTCAGGCTATTTGTATCAAACATTTGTTTTAAATCAACAAAGTAATCAGTTTTAAAATGAACTTTTGTGTCGTATCTATAATATCTTGTGTTTGACTGAGAAGTAATACCCCCGGACCCTTTATTCCGCTGCGCCCAAGTTTGGGGTGTTACAATTCGGGTACCCTTTGAATATTCAAAAGTGTCAAAACGAAGTAGAGAACCAACTGGGCAGAAAGATAAAGGTACTCCGATCTGATAGGGGAGAAGAATACCTTAGTATCAAGTTTTTCGATCATCTTAAAAACTGTGGTATAGTTTCACAGTTAACTCCTCCTAGAACACCACAACTAAATGGAGTTGCTGAGAGGAGAAATAGAACCCTGTTAGACATGGTTCGATCTATGCAACACTTCCAATAAGCTTATGGGGTTATGCATTAGAGATAGTCGCCCATATCTTAAGTCTTGTACCCACTAAGAAGGTTTCGAACTCACCTTTTTAGATGTGGAAGGGAAAACGTCCTTCTCTTGGGCACATCAAAATCTGGGTTGTGAGGTTTTTGTTAGATGAGAAGCTAAGGACAAACTAGAAGCCAAATCTGAAAAGTGTCTTTTCGTCGGTTATCCAGAAGAGTCATTTGGATATTTGTTTTACAAACCCAAGGATAATGTGATATTTGTAGCTCGAAGAGGAGTGTTCCTTGAGAGGGAAATGATATCTAAAGAGGCAGTGGGAGTAAGATAGACCTTGAATAAATTCAAGAGTCTGACGATGAAGAACCTATAGTGAACACTGACACTCAACAAGAGGTGGTGACACCTGTTAAGCCTGATGATATATCCTTACCCATTCACAGAATAAGTGGTAGAGTAATCAAGCCTCCTCAGTTCTACTATGGTTTCCATATTAAAGAGGACAAGATTAGTGATGGTACACTAGTGAATTAGATGAGTCTGCTAACTACATGGAAGCGATGTCAAGCCCTGAGGCTGCTAAGGGGAAAGAAGCTAAGAAAAGCGAGATTCAGTCTATGTATGACAACCAAGTTTTGAATTTGGTTGACACTACACCCGGTCTTAAGATGGTGGGATGTAAGTGGATATTCAAGAAGAAGATAGACATGGATGAGAAATTACACACGTATAAAGCTAGGTTGGTAACAAAGGGTTATACTCAAACCTACGGGATTGATTATGAGGAAACCTTCTCACCAATAGCTAAAATAAAGTTAATTAGGACAATGCTTGCCATAGCTGTGTTTTCATGATTATGAAATATGGCAGATGTATGTCAAGACCGATTTCCTTAACGAAAAATTGACAGAGGATGTGTTTATGGCACAACCAGAAGGTTTTGAAAATGCAAAGTATCCTAAAAGAGTGTGCAAGCTTCAAAAGGCCATTTATGGACTTAAACAGGCTTCTCGTAGCTAGAATCTCTGCTTCCATGAGAAAGTCACATAGTTTGGATTTTCTAGAAGCGAAGATAAGTCCTGTATATATGTCAAAGTCAGTGGGAGTGTTGTAGTCTTCCTGATATTATATGTGGATGATATACTACTCATAGGAAACGATATCCCAACATTACAAAGTGTAAAAGACTGGTTGGGGAAATGTTTCGCTATGAAAGATTTGGAAGATGCAGCATATATTCTTGGTATAAAGATTTATAGAGATAGGTCAAAACGTCTTATAGGACTTAGTCAGGACACGTACTTAGATAAAATTTTGAAAAGATTCTAAATAGAGAATTCTAAGAAACAAAATCTACCCTTACATCATGGCATAAAGATTAGTAAGGATCTAAGTTCGAAAACTGATAAAGAACTGAATAGAATGAGTCGAGTCCCATATGCTTCGGCTGTAGGATCGATTATGTATGCCATGACGTGTACAAGGCCTGATGTCTCCTTTGCTTTGAGCATGGTGAGTCGACATCATCAGAATCCTGGTGAATGTCATTAGACAGTTGTAAAGAATATTATTAAGTATTTAAAAAAAATACTATAGACATGTTCTTAGTTTATGGTACAGAAGAAGAACTCAAAGTGACTAGTTATTATGATGCAAGTTGGAAAACAGATAAAGATGATAGTCGTTCACAGTCTGGTTGGGTATTCTTGCTTAATGGGGGAGCGGTGACATGGAAAAGTTCAAAGAAAGATATAGTGACAGACTCCACATGCGAGTCCGAGTATATTGCAGCTTGTAAGGCTTCAAAGGAAGCTATCTGGATGAAGAATTTCATTGGAGATCTTGGAGTTGTTCCAACAGTACAAGACCCCATTGAAATATTCTTTGATAATGAGAGTGTAGTTGCCTTGACTAAAGAACCCAAAGATCATGAAAAGTCAAAGTATATTGAAATAAAATACCATTTTGTTCGAAGCAAAGTAGAAGAAGGACACGTGATTATGAAGCACATACGATCAGAGGATAATCCAGCTGATCCATCCACAAAGGCATTGGCTAAGTCCAGACACGATGAACATGCTAGGAGCATAGGATTGAAAGATAATATAAAGTTTTAGTTGTTAGTTTGAATTTGAAACATTATAAACAATGATTGATATTGTAATAAATTTGGTGATTACATAATGGAGATTTGTTTATTTGCATGTGTGCTACCATTTTACTCTTGTTTTATCAACTGTGTTTCATTTTGCATTTTTTTAGAATCCACTTCCTGATTACTTAGTTTTACTCAAACCTCCTCATGTCGTTCATACTTCAGTAAGTAAGTATTGAAATAAGCAAGTCATTTAGTGTTGGTAGAAGTAGTCAATAAATATTAGTCATAGCATAAAGCATGCTCAAACACTCCAATGAGTAACTTAATAAGGTAATTAAATATAGGGAGAAAACCCGTACTTAAAGATAAGTACTTCCTGGATTAATATCATAGAGTATTACTAATTTGATAAAATCCTCTATTCTTAAAAGGAGATACCACGAGTTCTAGTTTTTCACAAGTCTGATTAGCATAATTTATTCAAACATGTGCGCGTAAATGCTAGTTATAAAGGATATGCTAGGTATGACATGATGAGTTGACTAGTTCTATGTATTCAAAGTTTATTTGTTCCTTTTGCCTAAATGGGTAAGCGATATCCATGGGCCCCTCGATGATTAGATGTTGACTTAAATGTGCTAGGCCTGGCCAGAACTAAATTGATGTGTTTAATTCAGTAGTCTCATATAGTAAAATTAATAGAAATCAGGAAATATAATGTTGAACCTAGAAATTGATTAAAATTCATGTCTCAGGTTCATACGATATTAGTATAACAAAGGAATAGTTGATCACTTATCTAAGGGTTATCTCTAAGATACGATTCAGAGTTCGTCAGTTGCATTGGATGACACTCTCTGCTTAGTTAATCAGGATAGACTTAGACTAATTATAGTTGATGACTTGTCCAAGTGTGAGACTGTTGGATTTAGTGTTCAAGTTTATAACTAATTGGTAAGACTGTCGTCAAAAGTAGAGTCCTTTTTGGGTTGCCCTCAGTGAACCGTTAAGAGAAATAATAAAAGAGAGATAATATTAATTAGAATTAATATTATATGTATAATTAATTGGTTTATTAATTTATTAATAGTTGATAAATTAATTAGAAGCTAATTATAAAGAAGCATAGGCTGAATATAAACTAATACAAGGTCTATTAAGTTAAACGGACTGGGAAGACCCATAAAGGACCCATGGGACATTTTTTGGGAGGATCCCACATCCCTCCAAAGAGCTATTACAAGTCCATTCCTCTCCATATAAATAGAGAGGCATGCCAAGGCTTTATTTGATCATTTTGTCTTTCTCATTCCTATTCCTTGTAAGAGTCAACTCGTGTAACGAGACCTTAGGAGTTCGAATCCCTTTTCTCTTTGGTTCATGGGTGTGAGCTATTAGAGGTACTCTCGTTTGAGTACTTGCCTCCATGTTCGACCAAGGTGGTCTGTGTGTGGGAAATTTAATTTTCTCAAAGGTTAGTATTTTCTTATTTATTTATTTATTTATTTTAAGTTGCTTTTATCTATTAGGTTAATATCCTTTAGGGTTTAGTTTCCTTCTTGCCCTAGATTAATTATTGTTTCCGCTTTATGTTAATCTAGTTAGGGTATAGAAAATCCATCACATGCCTACTTAGAGAAATCTACTCTTTGTGGCGAGATTCATCAAACAAGTGTCGTTAATTCTCTGCAAATTATTGAGTAATTTAATTTATACGGGTGTTGGATAAGTTGTTTTATTGATGACCATTTGTTGACCAAAGATGTGTTTGGACAGGCTTTAATTTACATATTGATTAAATTGAAATAAGTGAAATTACTAACTATCTGTAATAGTTGGGGTATATTTGAAAAGTTATATGAGAATCTGAGATGATACAACTAAATACAAATTGTGTGTTTGAAAAATCATTATTTGATAAACTGGTTTAGTAAGTGAACTTCAAACATGTGAATGGTAAATAAAAAGGAACTGTATATACATGAAACAACCTTAACGCTCAGTTCTCGAGTTTTAAAGCACAAGAAAAGAAAAGAAAAGAAAGTAAAAGAAAGGTAAAGAAAAGAAAGTGAAGGAAAAAGAAAGAAAGTTAGTCACTTATTTTGTGTTCTCAAGTTTCAAAATAATTGAAAGGAAGGAAAGACACCAGATATGTAAACTTACGATTATACCCTCTAAACAAAATATCTACATGAGCAACAATGAAATGATGAGGGTAATTTAGTCAATATAAGCATAATCCTTCTCAATCCTTTCCAATCCTCCCAAAAATGAGAGGAAAGATTTGGGATAAAAAACTTTCATATATCACCTCCTTTTCCTTTACTTTCCTTTCCTTTCTTTTTACAAAAAATTCTCACAAGACATAAATATTTTAGTTCCCCTCCATTTCTTTCCTTTCCATCTCAATTTAATCTCGAGAACACAGCATAAGTGTTTAATAGTCTAAGGGTAAGGGAATAAAGTTTTATCCACTTGATTTGTCCTTGAGTGGCCTAAAATAAGGTTTCCACGCGATATCATCGGAATTTCAATAAAATTCTTTCGTGCAACAGATTCAAAATATTTTGAATCAAACTAGACATAGACAAAAGGAAATAGCATTTTCTTATATCAAATTATATGTTGGCTGCTATAGATCAATTACTCATGTACTTGTGAAAACCATGAATTATGGTTTAGAATACAATGATGGTCCTTTAAGTATTATAAGGACATATTGACGTGAGTTGAATTTATTGATCAAGGAGACCAACCATGGTTAGATTTTCATGTTTAATGTGAATGTAAATTCTTGAGGTAGAGTTTACAAAGTTATACAACATATTCAACTATTGCATCATGATTCTTCGTATTCTTGTTCTAAATAAACATAATGGTCAAATGACTTGTTAATAAACATATGATATTATGTTTTAAAGTCAATGTTACCATGTTCATTGCATTATGATAGTTAACCTAAACTATCTTTAGCTTACCACTTGACAAAGAGGTTCGTTAGGGGACTTAGTGGATACGTCGGTAATAGGGATGAAAAGTCCATTATTTATTCTAATTGTGAGATACCCGATTCCCTTATAATACAACGTTAGAAGCTTGAATTCAATGTGGAAATCTCACACTTTGAGATTAGAACATGATGCGGCTCTTGTAAACCCGTAAAGAGTTTTACAACTCCCTAGACAGAGCACCTAACGGTTGTAGTGTAGTAAGGCAAGACTCGAGGGTTGTTATCATTCTCTAGGGGAATAAGTTGGGAAGGCTTGAACAGAATCTAACAGAGGTCTAAGGGGTTGAGATAAGATTCTTTTTGTATTATTATATTTTTATAAAAGCAGGTAAAAATCAATGGTTGAGAGGTTGCTTTTGGTTTTGATTAATTAAACGTAAAATATTATAAGATAAATCTAAACTACTTGGTGATAACTATATGGTGAAACCGAACGTTTTTACTTAATCATGCATTACTCATTATTATGTTTCTCTAAATTATGTTTTCAACTGTCACTCATTGTGATGATCTGTGTAAGTATTTTCCTAGTCGATGAACGAATTACACAACCCGCCATCTGATGTAAATAATGTCCGATTAAGGTAACGCACGCAAGTAAAAGTAGTAAGAAGACTATTACAAGCGCCCTAAGAGTACACTTACAAATGCAATTAAACACTTAAGAGGGATCAACATATATACCCGTATTCTCTCTTCCTACAGGGTTTACAGTAGTAGCAAAAGCATTTACAATCCTGGTCCTCTTATTATAATCCCTTCCATTCCTATCTTTGCTAGGTTCCCCCACATTTCCTCTCTTCTCAACCTTCTTAATTGTTCCATTCCTAACAGCCTCATCAGTCAATGCACCAGAAATCTACACAACCTTTTGCATAGTCTTTGGCTCCGTTGCTGCCACCATCCCACAGATTTGTAGAGCAATGCCATACATATACCTCTTAATCATACTACTCTCAGGAGTTACCAAATGTAGAACTAACCTAGCCAACTCATGAAACCTATCAGTATACGCAGCATGACCAGCCCCGACCATGGCATGATTCCACAACTCAGATTCTAACTTTTGCATCTTGATTAAAACCCTTTACAATATAAATAAATATATAAATATATAATAAGGAAAGTCAAAAACCTCTCAATTATAGTAAACCGGAAGTATGATTCCCGGGTCGTTATCCCCAACGAGGAATGCTATTGAAAGTCGAGAGTCGTTTTGATAATCGATGGTTGAATGGAACAAGATAATGATTGGTTCTCTAAAACTATGGGAAAATAATGCAAACACTTGAAAACAATTAAGGCAAAACTAGTTTGAACTAAAAACGCAAAACGGGAATCTTAAAAACGCGACTAAAAACTAGCTAAGGCAAATATTAACCCTAAAAATTCAATCTTAGTTTCTAAACCTCTAAAATGACAAAAGAACAAATTTTCTAAAAAAATATTTATATATTTTTGACTTATTATAATTTTTTATGAATTAAAAACCTATTTAATCAATAAAATTCAAGAAAATGACAAATTAATTCCTAAAAATTCCAAAAAATGATTTTCTACTTTAGAAAAGTCTAAAATATGATAAAAACTCATAAAAATATTTTTCACTACTTTTTATAATTAAAAACTAATTTCTAAATCTAAATAAAAAAGCTAAAAATGAAATTTAAAATCTAAAAATGATAAAAATGATTTTAAACTTTCTAAACCTAAAAATATTTATTCTAAATCTAAAAACTATTTTCTTGTATTTTTCTGATTAATTAAACTATTTTTAAATGATTTTCTAAATTTTTAAACTTCGAAAAATAAAGAAAAATAACAAATTAAGTTGGAAAAATCTAAAAAAATGCAGGAAAGTCCTAAATGTTGTAAAGTTCCTAGGAAAAATAAGCTGGTTAAGCCAGCTTATCGAATAAGCCCTAAAAAGCTAAAAATAAGCTGCGAAGTGCTTATATGAAAATGGGATGAAAACGTGTACAAGTATATAGATTATGCAAAATAAAACGGAAAAGACCCAAGGGCGCTAGTGGTAGTGAGAGTGTGTGTAAAAACGTTTGGTGATAAGGGTAGAGGTCCCGGGTTCGAGCCTTGCTCACCTGGGGCTTTCCCTAATCTCAAATGTTTTTGTTTTTGCCATTTTTTATAACTTTTTAAAGAGCTTAAAAATAAGCAACTTTTACAAAACCACTTTTCTTATAAATAAAAAATAAGCACTAAAATAAGCTGAAAAGGTTGACAGAATAGGCCTAAACTATACTAAGCCTAAACTATACTAAGCCTAAAATGCTAACTGTTAAGCTATTTAAGCATTAAAAAGCAAACCAACAAGAGAAATAAGCAAAGACAGGTAATAAGTTATACTTAATAAGCAATTTTGAACATAAATAAGCAACTAAGATAAGCTAGAAAGACAAAATAATCAAAAAGCTATAAAACTTATTAATTTTTAAGCTACAAGGCAAATAAGCTTAAATAAGCTCAAAACTGAATGAATTAAGTTAAATTGGGCTTAAACTAACCTATTAAGCTATACTAAACCTAGAATAAGCAAATACAATAAGCTAATAAGCCTAAATAAGCAAATTAGCTTTTTGGCCAAAACTGATAAGCAAAAAGCCTAAGGGGGACTTTTCTAGCTTATTTTTAAGCTAGAAAAAGGATCCTTATGGCTTAGTGGCTTATACCACTGAAAAGCTTGGCCAAAAAGCTACAATAAGCAACAAAGTAAAAGTAGTTTGAAATTCAAATAAGCACTTAAAAAGCTTCATGAAAAAGCTATCTCACACTGGTTTGACACTTGGACAAATTTTTGCAAACTTTTGTAATCTTAACAAAACACCAATTTTGAGATTAAAAATAAGCACTTAAACAGATCCTTATGACTATATAACCTACAAACAGATTAAGATTTGACCTCAAAGAACAAAAATCAACAATCAACAATCAAAAAGCAATTTGAAATTCACAATCAGCCACAAAAAGCAAATGAAAAAACATTTTCTCAAATTTTTTCAACACTTAGCAATTTTGACAGTTTTGGCAAAAACTTAAAACAATAATGCATGCTTTTAGATTATGATTCTAACCTGTTTTAACACTTGCATAAACACAAATAACATCACAAAACATCAATAAGCAAGATCACAATCAAATAAGCAAATAAGATAAGCTTAAACCAACAGTTTCAAACAACAAACTCTTAAAACCTTAAAAATAAGATTTACTACTTAAAAACTTAAACAAACTGAATTTTTGGACTAATTTAAGCTAAACTAAACTGACTCAAGTGTCAAAATGCAATTTTGACCCATTTTAACCTATGAAAACAGTTAAACCAAACACCTCTTTAAAATCTGTTTTGGCTTTTTTACAGAGATTAATGCTTATTTAAAGCACAAATTCAAAAAAACAGATATTAAATAAGTAAAACAAACAATATTAAGCAAATCTCAATAACAAATAAGCACTCAAATAAGCTAAAACAGATTATGCAAGTTTATAAGCTATTTCAAGACAGATTATAAGAAAACTTTAAACAAATGATATATAAACTATAAGCAGGCATAAATAAGCAATCAACAACACAAATAAGCATAAATAAGCAGCAATAAACAAATAATAAGCACAATAAGCAGTTGAATAGTAAATAAGCTAAAAACTTAGAAAAAAGAAACTTACAAAGGCCCTTGCTCAAAACAGGGTAAATGAGCTCAAAAGAGCTTATCTACTAGCTCTAGCTTATCAAAGATAAGCTAGTAGTGTCCATAAGCCCATCTAAATCTGGCTTATCATCCAAAAAGCTGTGGTATTTAAGGGTGATATTTTTTTTGTATTTTTGTAAAATTTTCTTAAATACCTTATATATAAATGAAAACAGTTTAACAATATGATTAAATAAGTTCTTATAAAAGGCTTATGCAAGATTCTTGATAGCTTTTAAACACAAATGAGTAAAACGGGATTTATGATAAAACTTTAAATTTCATTAATTCATAAAGAAAACCTTACAATATTAAAAAGTTACACTAAAAATAAGCTGAAAATTACAACTAGGTGAAAAAAAACTTAAGAAAAAACTAACTTGCCCAAAGGCTTACAAATGAGCCTATTTATACTAATCAAAAGAAGATTCTAGGAGTGTGCTTTCTTTGTGAGAGCTCTTGCAGGTGTGTTTGTTGTGTGAGAGTCTTCAAAAACTCATCTTGGCCATTGAATTTGAGTAGTGTCCAAGTCTTGTAATCATAGCCCTTCATCTTTAGTCTTGATTCCTCGACGAATAGAAATGCAAGGGATTGCCAAGGTGGCAATAAGAGGAGAGATATGGTTGGTCGACAAGGGGGAGAAGAAAGGGGAACAGTGTTGGTCTGTTATTTTAGCAGGTAGTGAAGACAGGGCAACCAAATGAGATGTATAGTTGTTCGCGCCCCTTTTGAAGGTTTGGAAAATGGGCAAAACATGCCCCTCAAGGTGTATAAGTGCATTTCATCCATAGTCCTTGAGGTTTGCAAATGTGGCCCTTTTGGATATATTTGTGTTTGCACCGTTAGTCCACTAACGGGGTAAGGTTTAAAAGGTAACGGGTGGGGTGTTATAAAGGGTGATGGTGGGCTAGTTGTTGGGCCGGGTATGGTTTAAAAGGACTTGGGCCTTTTAGAAGGCTTAAGGCTTATAAAGATATAAGTGGGTTGACCCGGGCCCACTAGGTGGGTATGGGTGGGCCCACTTTTGGCAATTTAGGTTTTCGGGTTTGGTTTTCGATGCTCTTTCCAATGCCATTTCCTGGGGTTGACTTTGACTTTGACTTGGTCTTTTTGACTTCTCATGGTCTTTCCGTTCTCGTGCTCGGTTTTGTTATTTTGGCTTTGATTTTTGTCCTTTTCTTGGATATCCGTTTCCTGCATAATACAAATGCAAAACATACAAATATAATGTATTTTTGGTACGTTTTTAGTCATTTAAGTCCGGTTTTAGTGGTCAAAGGTATGTGTAATTAAACACATACCATTCTTCTTCTAAAACTAGGGTTCGGATCCCAAAAGTTACACACTTGAAAACCCTAAAAACTGTAGGTATATATAGAAAAAGAAGTCACGACGGCGTTGCCAGATTCCTGACGTTGCCGCTTCGTCGAATATTCCAGGGTTTCTTTTGAGGAAGCTACGTTCTGACGCCTTCGTGAGGATCCTGACGTTGTCGCTTGTAAGATATGATGGCGTCGCTAGGAATCACGACGCCGTCTCCAGACACTATACAGAATTCTTCAAGAGACTTTGGTGTAGAGTCGTAATCTTGTCCGGTTCTTCTCTAATTGAGCCCAAGTTACGTGTCTTTCCTCCAAAAGCTATCCAAATACTATAAACGTAAAAACAAACGTTTAAGTATATAATTTGGTCATAAAAGCATGTTTTGGGGGGTTAAATGACCCCTAAAAGCGTATAAAATGACCTCATCAAATACCCTTACACTTGGGATTTGCTTGTCCTCAAGCAAATGGGGTTTTATACCTAGATAATAGCAATATAGGGGCATTTAACCTACTCTTCAAAACCAGATTACGACACAACCTTCTAGACCTCGTAATTAAAATCACAGAAAGTATATACTAGCACCTCACAAAGTGTTTGAATTATCTCTTTCTCTCGAGTGTATAATGAATTATAACAATATATGAAACGTAAAAATTAACACTCATTATCTGTCATAGCATACAAATTACCATAGGTTTGATAAAGGATCAAACCTCCACCGCTGGGCGCAAGTACTAGAAATTACTATCTAAGAGGGCTTTAAAGGGTTGTGATGTGTAGGGTGTAGGTTAAACAGCAACAATAACGGATGGTTAATACACGGGCGGTGATAAGTTATTAAATAGATGTACTGCAGGGATAGTCCTTGAGTTTCGCAATTTAGGCCCTTGAAGTTTGTTGATGGATTGCACCGTTAGTCCTTAAAGGACTAATGGGGAAAGGTTATAAGGGTTGGGGAAAACGAGGGTGTTAATAGGGGTATGGGATTGGGCTTGTGTTGGGCCGGTTATAAAAATAAAGGGTGTTGGGCCTTTTGGAGGTGTAAGGCTTATAAAGATATAAGTAGGCTTTCCCGGTCCACAGGGGGTTCGTGGGGGCCACTTTTTGGCAATTTAGGTTTTCGGGTTCGGTTTTCGATGCTCTTTCCAATGCCTCATCCTGGGGTTGACTTTGACTTTTTGACTTTTGTTGACTTTGACTTGGTGTTTTTGACTTCTCACGGTCTTTCCGTTCTCGTGCTCGGTTTTTTCGTTTTGGCCTCGATTTTTGTCCTTTTCTTGGATATCCGTTACCTGCATAATACAAATGCAAAACATACAAATACAATGTATTTTTGGTATGTTTTTAGTCATTTGAGTCCGGTTTTAGTGGTCAAAGGTATGTGTATTTAAATGCATACCAAAATCCCCCAAACTAAGATATTATCGTGTCCTCACGCAATGCTATAAGTAAGTACTTAGAAAACTAAGAATCTCGATCCCCCTAGACTAATCTTCTCTTGAAAGTAGCTAAGTGTTCGTCGAGGGGAATTAAAGAATCAAGAGTTTAGAAAAGCCTCGTTTTTACCATTCTTAAAGGTAAACACTTATTCCTACTAATTTTTGTATCTTTCCTATATTTTTTATTTTTTATAAGCAACTAACTAATTTGACTTTCGTTATTTTCATAACCTTTAGGGATCATAGAACAAGATGCATTTCGATCCGAAAATGCCCCAAAATAATAGGTAAATTCATCGTCCCCGAACTTTTCACTCGCTCAACAAACCAAGCTTAAAACGTATTTCATCGCTAATTTCAGTTAAGATGCTATCACTACTCATATTGCAACCTGTGAACTTTTCATCCTGACAATTATTATATCTTTAGGTGATGGCTATTTTGAATCTTCAACACATGGATCAACGTTTTTGCAATAATACTCTGCTTCACGTTCCACCCGGAAAATAATGAGTTGAAGGCGGATCATCCATGGAGGCTTTTGACACCCATATAGACTTAGTATCGGGACTCACGAACATTAGGTTTTCAAAAATTCTTAGCTTCATCGTATATTACATAGCTTATTTAAAAAACTTAAAATGAATAGTCAAAGTTTAAAAGCCATATTTAAATTTAACAATAAAGAGATCTATTTATTAATTCACACTTAATATCTAAAACATAACATTTATGCAATTGTTAAAACTCGACCTTTTAGAAGGCTGCGGATCGGTTGTGAGCCTTGCAGGATGTAGCAACTTTTTCAGTCTCGGATTTTTATTCAGAAGGCCGTAACATCGGTTGTGAGCCGGCAAGATACAGCAAACTTTTATCAGCCCACAGTTTATAATTATTATTTATTATATTTTTCATTTTTCAGCATTTTTCATATATATATATATATATATTCCTATACATAAAAACTTCTTTTTGAAAATTCAAGTATAAGTTTGAACTAAAACTAAAATTTTTGCTATATACTACATAAAAATTGTTGATTTAAGTTTAATCTCCAAAAATAGCACGTATTATTAATCTGGTTAAGAGCTTATGGGAGAAAAAGCCACAAATTACATACATGAGCTCTTAAGATTTCCAAATAATCCTTGTTTAGCATCCCACTCATACTTAACACTATCATTTTTCGTTCTTTGCGAATTTTCGCGAACGCTTAGCCTAAAAGTTAAGGAACAAACTAGAGCTCAACACGCTCGATCGAGTCAAAATTTATTCTTATTCTACCCAGCAGGAAAGTCAAAATTGTGACAAAACACTTATTTTATTTTTGAAAATTTTAAATTTTTTTCATTTTTTTGAAATTTTGGTGGTAAAAATGGGATTACGTGAAAACAACGACTGCAGGCATAATCAAATCGATAGATCCCCCCATACTAGAATTAAAACATTGTCCTCAATGTTTTTAAGTAAGGGTCTCTACGTAAATACTAAGCCGTTGATTAAGTATGGGGGCTTAAATAAATGATAAAACTTTTGTCGATAAGATTAAGGATATTGATTTCCCAAATGAAGCTAAGGATTTGAAACTTTGTGATCGAAGGTAAAAACGCGAGCACGAGAGGCTTCAAAAAAATCCAGGACAATCCTGCGACAACACAAAAAAACAAGCAAACCGAGAATGGGGGGGAAAGAGGCACATGTCCACAATAAAAAAAACTTATTCATTAACTTACATAATTTAACTACGAATAAGAATGTGTTGCTCCCTACGATGCGCTTGTTTAGGGTCCTATAATGCTGGACACCAATCCCCGAATTCATTTGTCCTTGGGGAAGGTTTGGAGATCCGGGACAACCAATTTTGGTACGTCCCCTCCAAAGTAGTGCTTAATTCGATGACCGTTCATCTTGAAATTTGGCCTATAGTTTTGAGTTAACTCAACGGTGCCATATGGAAAGACATGGGCAATGGTGAACGGTCCAGACCAACGGGATTTCAACTTGCCCGAGAACATCTTCAATCGAGAGTTAAAGAGAAGGACTTGATCACCGACGTTGAAAATGCGGTTTTTGATCTTTGAGTCGTGGATCCTCTTTGTCTTCTCTTTATAGATTAAAGAGTTCTCATAGGCATGATCACGAAGTTCATTTAGTTCATTGAGTTGAACTTTTCGATGATCACCCGCGGTCTCAAAGTCAAAGTTTGCATGCTTCAAGGCCCAGTAGGCTTTGTGCTCGAGCTCAATCGATAGATGACACACCTTTCTGTACACGAGCTTGTATGGAGTACACCCGATGGGTGTTTTGTAAGCGGTACGAAAGGCCCAAAGTGCATCATCTAGTTTATCCGACCAAGAGGCACGGTTCTCGCCCACGGTCCTTTCAAGAATTCGTTTCAAGCCACGATTGGATACCTCAACTTGCCTACTTGTTTGTGGGTGATACGCGGTGGAGAGACGGTGAGTGACTCCATATTTAAGCATGACCTTTGCAAACTGGTCATTGCAAAAATGGGTTCCGCGATCACTTATGATAGCACGAGGGGCACCGAATCGGGCAAAGAGAGATTTAAGAAATTTGCAAACAACTCGGGCATCGTTGGTGGGGAGCGCTTTCGCTTCAACCCATTTTGACAAATAGTCGACCGCCACGAGTATGTATTTGTTCCCTCGTGAAGACGGGAACGGCCCCATGAAATTGATGCCCCACACGTCAAAGATTTCACAAACTTGGATGGAATTTTGAGGCATTTCATCACGTTACAAAATTTTTCTTGACGCTGACAAGTTGTCACAGCGGGTGACACAAGTCATGGGGATCTCAGGAAAATTGTGGGCAATAAAAATCCTGAGTCAAAAACCTTTTTGGCGGTGTAGTTGACACCGTAATGTCCCCCGGTGGGTCCACTATGGCAAGCTGTGAGGATGTCAACAGCTTCTTGTCCTGCAACACACCGCCAGATCATTTGATCCGCACATATTTTGAACAAATAGGGGTTGTCCTAAAAGTAGTGTTTAACATCCTTGAAAAACGTGTTCTTTTGTTGGGACGACATCCCTTTAACAATGAAATTCCCTGGGTGGTAATTTGCATAATCGACAAACCACGGGGTACTTGAGTACACACGAAAAAAGTCACCTATTAAGTGTCTCGAGGGGAAACGTTTCATTTACCTATTTTGGGTCGAGCACATTTTCATAAGGATTTTCTAATCGGGAAAGATGATCGGTCGCGAGATTCTCGGCTCCTTTTGTGTCAATTACTTTGAATGTGAACTCTTGAAGGAGGAGAACCCACCGGAGCAATCTCGGCTTAGAATCTTCTTTAGCAAAAAGATATTTTAGGGTGGAGTGATCCGTATACACCATTCTCTTGTTCAAGATGAGGTAAGACTGGAATTTTTCAAAGGCATACACCACGGCTAACATTTCTTTCTTCGTCGTGGTGTAATGCGATTCCGCCTCGTTCATTGTTTTACTAGCATAGTGTATAGGCCTAAAGTGTTTTTCATGACGTTGCCCCAAGACTGCACCTATGGAAAAGTCGCTTGCATCGCACATAAGCTCAAAGGGTAGGTCCTAGTCCGGGGCAATCAAGATTGGAGCTTCAGTAAGTTTTTTCTTTAACATTTCAAAAGCTTGAATAAATTCATTGGAGAAGATGAACGGAGTATTTTTCTCAAGAAGATGAGTCATCGGTCGAAAATTTTTGGAAAAATCCTTAATGAACCGTCGGTAGAAACCGGCATGACCGAGAAAACTCCGAACACCCTTGACGGTGGTGGGATGAGGTAACTTAGCAATCACATCGACTTTGGCTTTATCGAACTCAATCCATTTCTGGGAATCGTATGGCCAAGGACAATGCCTTCCTTAACCATGAAATGACTCTTTTCCCAATTTAGACAAAGATTGGTGTCTTCACACCTTTGAAGCATCTTGTCTACACGAGAGAGGCAATTTCCGAATGAATTCCCAAAGACCAAAAAGTCGTCCATGAAGACTTCCATCGTTTTTTCGATCATATCATGAAAGATAGCCATCATACACCTTTGGAACGTGCCCGATGCATTGCATAAGCCAAAAGGCATGCAACGGTAGGCGAGCGTTCATTAGGACATGTAAATGTTGTCTTTTCTTGATCATGAGGGTCGATGGGAATTAGAAAGTAACCCGTGAAACCATCGAGAAAACAATAGTATTCGTTTCCCGCCAATCTCTCGAGCATTTGATCCATAAATGGTAGTAGAAAGTGGTCTTTATGGGTGGCTTCATTTAACTTTCGGTAGTCAATGCATACACGTCATCCCGTAACCAATCGAGTAGGGATTAACTCGTTTTCATCATTTTCAACAACGGTAAAGCCACCCTTTTTTGGTACGCAATGTACGGGGCTTACCCAAGGACTATCCGAGATTGGGTAAATTAATTCAGCGTTAAGAAGTTTTTCAACCTCCTTTTTGATGACATCGTAGATTTTTAGATTCACCCGTCTTTGGTGTTGAACCGCCGGTTTGTAGTCCTCTTCCATAAGAATCTTGTGAGTACAAAATTCCGGGTTAATACCCTTGATGTCGAAGAGTTTCTAAGCGATGGCTCGCTTGTGTGACTTTAAAACCTTTAGGAGAGCGGCTTTTTCCTCGACACTCAAGTCTTTAGCAATTATGACAGGAAACTTGTTGTCACCTTCCAAAAATACGTATTCGAGATGAGGAGGTAAGTCCTTGAGTTTGACTTCGGGAGGTTCATCAATTGAAGATTTATGAGTTTTAGCTTCACAAACTTTAAGTTCTTTTCGAATTTCAGGCAAATAGTTTCCTTGAGTGGGAGGGGGTAATGATGGATCATCATTGAGAAATGCTTCAAGAAGAAGAATATCCCCCTCTGGGTCATAATAAGAGTCATCAACTTCCGGTGAAGTTGGATCATCTTCAAGAGCGAGGAAAGCATCGACTTCCTCAAGAAGAAAATCACTATCCCCGAAGGGAGTGAGAGTCAGAGAAGAGGTAGAAACGATCGGGTCATAGTAAGGAGTGAGATTGCCACTCGCGATCACATCGGATAAACCAAGAACTTTCGATTCGGTTCGCCGTCATATCATCGTAATTAGAGGAGTATCTTGAAGTTTGGTCAAGATTGAATGTTACGGCTTCTTTTCCAACACGAAGAGTTAATTCGCCTTCGTAAACATCAATCAAAGCACGTCCAATCTTTAAGAAGGATCTCCCGAGAATTAGGGGTACTCGTGGATCGGCATCAAAGTCTACGACTACAAAGTCGGCCAGGAATTGGAACTTTCCTACTTTTACGTTGACATCTTCGGCGATACCGATCAGTTGGTGATTTTCTTTATCACTCCCTTCGGGGATAGTGATCAACTTCCGGCGATACCGTGTCCTTTGTCACCTCGGTTTCACATTCCACTACTTTAGGAGGAGAAGAAGTAGTAGGAATCATGGGTCCTTGATAAGCAACACCGCTTCGGGTGGTAATACCCTTCAAATCTACCTTCGGGTTAGTAATGGTATTACTAGGGAGTGAACCCGAGCCCGAAGTAGAGGCCGTATTGGAATTCATGAACTTGGTAAGCAAATAGGTTAAATTGGTCATTTGATTTTACATGTTTTGGGTTTGGTTTTGCATATTTCTCATAACCGCATCATTAGCTTTGATGTAGTTTTGAAAATCATCCTTCGACACACCTTGTGTTTGCGGAGCCAGAGCTTGGTAAGGTGGAGCTTGGGGAACCGGGGGTTGATTAATCGGGGGTCGATAAATTTGGCCTTGGTTGTAATTAGTCCCCCGGTTTTGGTTGTAACGGTTTTGGTTATTTCCTTGATATTGTTGAACGGGAGGAAAACCGGGATGTTGAATTTGATCAGCAATCGGGGTTTGGTAACCGGTATTTCCTTGAGTGAAATTAGCTACGACGGCTTGGGAAACGTACTCTTGAATATTGTCATGATAAACGTTGCCATCGGTGGCGGGACGATTTCGGTAAGAATGAGCACCACCATAAGTAACACAACTTTCCTCGACCGCTTTTACGGGAGCGGGAGCTTGGGTTTGATTTTTCTTATCGAGAAGTAAAGCTTTTACCATATCTTTAAGTTCGGCAACATCGGGAGAAATACCGGGCGTGGAAGAGCTCGAACTCACTTTGGCAACAACCGGTTTGTTACGTGAATTACGAACTTTGGATTTTCTCTCGATGATTCTTAGGCAACCACGGGGCATTTTATCCAATAAATTACCACCGCGAGGAATTCAACGAATCTTGATATTAGAGTTCCAAAGGCAGTTATAGAAAGTATTGAGTTGATGTAACTCCAAAAATCCATGATGTGGGCATGCCCGAAGAAGATCATTGAATCGGTCCCATGCCTCGTAAAAAGTTTCATCAAATCGTTGTTGAAATCTCGTGATTTCATTCAGAAGATTTGTTGTTTTAGAAGGAGGGAAAAATTTGTTGATGAATTTCAAAACAAGATCATCCCATGTGAGAATCGATCGAGGGGGTTCTTTTTCAAGCCAAATCCGGGCGGCACCCTCGAGAGAAAATGGGAAAAGCATAAGCTTTACCAACGTACTCGGGATGTTCGGGAACTTCATCGTAGAAGTGATCTTGTTGAAATAACGGATGTGAGCATGAGGGTCTTCTTTGTCATGTCCGAAAAATTGTTTGTTTTGAACGAGGGTAAGCAAATCGTGCTTAAGCTCAAAGTTATCCGCGGTGATCTCGGGCACAACGATGGCATCCTCGTAACCCACGGTAGGTGCTTCGAGCAATTGAGCCATAGTACAATTATCGTCCATCGTAACTACGGGAGGAGCTTGATTTTCAATTGGTTCCACAAGATTAAATGGTTCAACAAAATTCGGCGGGACTTGTTGTTGTTGACGGTTAGAATTACGAGATTGAGAACGAGTGCGCATGCACTAAAATGTAAAAAGAAAATTTATACTAATTTTTTTCTTTTTTTATATATATTTTTTTGGTTTTTCAACAACGTATACACAATATATTTTAATAACGGACAATGAGATAAGACACTTAAACCAAATAATCAACTCGCTTCTCGGTAACTCTTCAAAGAGAAAAATGCACAAAGGAGCGGAGGAGTAGGAAAGCGCGAAGCTATTAAAAACCTTTCTCCTTTAGGGTCGTAGTTCCTAGGAACAACCCGCCTTATACTCCTCTTATAGTTTGTTTAACTTTTGAAGGTGAGCCGTACCTCGCGAGGAACTAAAAAAGGTATGTTTTTGTGATCTTTGGTGCGGGAACTTATTAATGTTGATTCTTTCATTGAATATAGTTTATATGATGGTGTTCTTTAACCAACTTGTGATTTTTATTTCTTTTTATGGACAATGTTTTTAATTTTTTGATTTTTTTATATTACATATATACTAATAAAAGAAAAGAATATTTTTATATTTTTTTATATGAAAATAAACAAAATAACTTCACACGGAAGGATCTTCAAACACAAATTGTCAAACGGCTTCAACAATCGTATACAATCCTCTCCGGCAGCGGCGCCAAAAACTGATTATAGATTAATTAACCTTTTTAATATATAAATAAATATATAAATACTTATAAATATATAACAAGGATAATTATCAAAAATCACAATTATAGTAATCCGGAAGTATGATTCTCGGGTCGTTATCCCCAACGAGGAATGCAATAGAAAGTCGTGAGGCGTTATGAGAATCGATGCTTGAATGGAACAAGATTATGATTGGTTATCTAAAACTACGGGAAAATTAAGGCAACAACTTAAAAACAATTATGGTAAGACAATTTTAACTAAAAACGCAAAACGGAAATCCTAAACGGGACCTAAAAACCCTAAATTATCAAAATTAAGTCCTAAAATGATCTTTTTGGTTTTTATAAGTCTTAATTGACTAAAAAGCTAGAACAAAGAAAACTAGACCAAAAACGAAGGTGATTAGGGCTTGGAAACACTAAAAATGAGAACGGGATTCAATCTCGTTCTTTAAAAATCCAAATTTTGCAATTTTAACCCTACGAAAGTAAATCTAATTTTCCTAAGTCCTAAATGTTAAAAAAGAATTTTCTAAAAAAGAATTATATTTTTTTGACTTTTTTATAATTTTTTATGAATTAAAAATGATTTTAATGAAATTAAATGTTTAAAAATACTAAACTATTTAATAAAAATCTAAAAAAATTAGCAAAAGTAGCTTGAACAATGAGGAAACTAATAAAAATAAGCTGGGAAAAACAACTTATCAAATAAGCTAAAAACAGCTTATAAACCAAACGGGCTAAAACTACTATAAAGAATTAATTTTGCAAACCTAAACTAAAAAAGACCCAAGGGCGAGTTGGAGAGGGAGTGTGTGTGTTATGCAAAAATGTTTGGTGATAAGGGTGAGGTCCCGGGTTCGAGCCTTGCTCACCTAGGACTTCCCCTAATCCCAAAATGTTTTTATTTTTGCCATTTTTTTACAACTTTTTAGAGGGATTAAAAATAAGAACTTTTTACAAAACACTTTTTTATAAACCAAAAATAAGCACACAATAAACAGTTAAAAGGGACAGAATAAGCTTAACTTCACTAACCCTAAAAAATGCTAACTGTTTGGCAAATTAAGCACTAATAAGCAAATGAAAACTTAAAATAAGCTAAGACAGATAAAAGGGCATATCTAAAAAGCACTTAGGAACAAAAATAAGCAACTACAATAAGCTAGAACTGGATTTTATCAAAAAAAAGCTATAAAACTTAGAAATTTTAAGCTAAAATGCAAATAAGCTTAAATAAGCTCTAAACCAAAGAGAATTAGCTAAAACGGGCTTAATCTAACTTAATAAGCTAAACTAAACCTAGAATAAGCAAAAGCAATAAGCTAATAAGCCTAAATAAGCAAATAGCTTTTTGGCCAAAACTGATAAGCAAAAAAGGCCAAGAGGGACTTTTCTAGCTTAAAAATAAGCTAGCAAAAGGATCCTTATGGCTTAGTGGCTTATACCACTAAAAAGATTGGCCAAAAAGCTACAAATAAGCACTTAAAAAGCTTCTTGAAAAAGCTATCTCACACTGATTCAAGACTTAGACAAATTTTTGCAAACTTTTGCAATCTTTACAAAACATCAACTTTAAGCTTAAAAATAAGCAACTAAACAGATCCTTATGACTTAATAATCTACAAACAGATTAAGCTTTGACCTCAAAGAGCTTATATCAACAATCAAAAGGGAGTTTGAAATTCAGGATAAGCAACAATAAGCAAATGAAAAAGCTATTTCTCAAAATTTTCAACATTTATCACTTTTTGACAGTTTTGGTAAAACACAAACCAAACAATACAGGCTAAAAGACTTTGATCCTAACTTGTTTTAAGACTTGTACAAACACAAAAACATCAAACTTTCCACAAGATTCAAAAGCATGATCAAATAAGCAGATAAAATAAGCTATAAGCTCACAGATTCAAACAACACTTTGCATAAAACTTAAATGAATTTTTAAACCTTGAAAACCTCAAAAACATATTAAAACTACTAAATTAAGCTAGTTAAATATGACTTAGTGACCCAAATGGTTTTTAAAACCCTTTTTGACCCATTTTGCAGGCTAAACCAAACACCCCTTTAAGTATTTTTCTTCACTTTTTAAACTAAAAACTTTGATTTAAAGCCAATCTTTGCAAATACAAAATATTAAATAGGTATGTTAGATATTAGAAAAAGACTCGGTCACCCCGTGTATTTTACTGTTTATTATAGCTCATAGTTTAATAGTTAATAGTACAATTTTCAGTTTTAAGTCGGGTACTAATACCCGGTATATTGTAAGTACTATATAAGCCTCTTCCAACTTTGGAAGAGGTAAGCTAGTCATTTATTTCTCTTTTTATAGAAACACTATTTCTCTCTCTAGAAAACTCTCTCTAGTGTTTCTCTCTCTAGAAACTATCCAAATCCAAGAATCGACCCCGTGTTATGATATAAGATATACCACAATTGGTATCAGGGCTAATAGGATGATTAGATTGTGTGTATGTGCGATTTCTTGCTTGATTTAGATCGAAAAGTGTACCTTTTAAGGCACCTAGCTCGTTTTTTTTAAGTTCTCTGAATTTTGTTGTTTGTATGTAATGTTTGGGTGTTTTAGTTGCTATTACCCTTATGGTAAGGTGTTGTGCAAAAGAATCAAGCAAAATCGTTCATAACGGGTGATTATATGTGATTTTGTGTGATAAAAGGTCGATGTTCTTCGTGGAGAGTTGCCTGATATTCTTCACGGCGGTTTGCTTAAAATATAATATTTTTTAAGTAGTTACCATCCTCTGACACACGGCGGGTTGCTTGAGGTGGCGAGTTGCTCAAGAGGCGAGTTGCTTTATACTAAGCAGCGAGTTACTTACCAGCGGTTTGAACAGGTGGCGAGTTGCTCAAGAGGCGAGTTGCTTTATACTACCAGCGGTTTGCTTACCAGTAAGTTGCTTACCAGCGGTTTGTTTACCAGCGGTTTGAACAGATTATCAGCGGGTTGAATATTTTAATAACAAATATCTAAAGAAAACTCTGGCGGTTTGTAAACTCAACGGCGGTTTGATTAAAATATAGACGGCGGGTTGTATTCCTTCTTCGCGGCGGGTTTGCTTGGCACGAAGTTGTGATTCGGCGAGGTTGCCTTAAAATTCACCAGCGAGTTGCCTTATTTCTTGCAGCGGTTTGGTAGCCTCATGGCGAGCGGGTTGTGCTACTGTCTTAGAAAATTTGAATATTTCAAACTCAGGGATTTAATATCACTAAAAACAAAATACGTATACGTTAACCTCACCACCTTTTAACGTACACTCACTAATTATTGGTCACGATCAAAACGATATATCATTAGAATTACAAGATGTATAGTATGCAAGAAGACATCCAGTGTACCGGTTCTGTCACCGGCCCCCAAATGCGTGATAGAACAGACTTTGAATCTTGGCAACAACGCATTACGTCTGTACTGTCTTGTAAATGATAATGGAGAGAATGTTATGATGTACATTCAAAGAAAGGACCATTTCATATGGGACGGTCAACAGATGTTATTACAAAATGGAGGAATGAAGGGTGCAGTTCAACGGGTCCAGTACGTGCTAGAGTCCTTAACGACCTTTAAGCTGAAGAAAAGGAAGGTATAAAGTGGCATTCGTGGCAATAATATCTATGTCAAGTTATCCAAAGGGACATTACTCACTCATCAATCACTATACTGATGCCAAGGACATTGGGAAAACGTGAAGATGATTCTGGAAGGTTCTGAGTTAACAAAGGATGACAGGGAATCTCAGTTATACGATGAATTTGAACACTTCCGTCAAATCAAAGGAGAAACCATTCAAGGATACTACGTTAGGTTTACGAAGCTCATTAATGACATGAGAAACATCAAGGGATGACCTGCCCAGGAAGATGACCATGCCCAGGATGCAGCTTAACTCAAAGTTTGTGAACAACATGCTACCTGAGTGGAGTAGATTCATAACTGAAGTCAAACTTAATAGAGGTTTGAAGGAGTCCAATTTTGATCAGCTTTATGCCTATTTGAAGCAACATGAGGTACATGCTAATGAGAACAGAACAATGATGGAAAGGTTCCTTCAACCTACTAATGATCCTTTGGCACTAGTGTCGAATGCCTCAGTTCAGCAGTATCCAACACAGTCATCCAAGTCTCCACAACCCTCAAATGAACCATCTCCTGCTGACAAATTTCAACTGGACTCAGGAAGTTCTTCAACTGAAAACTTGATTGAAAGTTTATCCAACTCACTTGCCCTCCTCACTCAATCGTACAAATCACATCTTCCTCAAACAAACAATCAACTTAGAGCGTCGTCTAATGCAAGGAACAAAGCTATGGTTCAAGACGGGAAAGTTGTGGTTCAAGATGTCCGTGGAAGATACAATGCGAATAATCAAGGAAGACCATTTCAGAGAAACAATGCAAGAGGAAATGGTGTAGCTGGGAATGTAGGAGGTCAGAACAGAGGAGGCATTATTAATCCTGGTCAAGCGAAACCCATCAAGTGCTACAACTGTAACGGACTAGGGCACATAGCACGAGAATGTCCAAGGCCAAAGCGACTTCAAGATTCAGACTACTTTAAGGACAAGATGCTACTAATGCAAGCCCAGGAGAGTGGTGCAGTACTGGATGAAGAACAGTCGTTGTTTCTTGCAGGAGAACAGGTTACCAACGTTGATGATGATGTGGATGATTTACCCGAGAATGATTTGGCACTCAATGTGGACCATGTCTTTGAAGCTGATGAATGTGATGCATTCGACTCTGATGTTGATGAGGGTCCCACTACACAGACCATGTTCATGACAAATCTCACATCGGAAGATCAAATCTACGATGAAGCCGGGACATCATATGACTCAAATACTCCTTCTGAGGTACAAGATCATGATACCTTTGTAAATCATTTTGATGAGTATCAGGAAGTACACGAGATGCAAACCGATGT
>BQNB010045079.1:0-37958 GCA_026074375.1 Tanacetum coccineum
GTACTATTAATGTCGAAAAAGTTAAGCTTCGGGCTTTTTGTAACAGATATTTGCTAAAATCCAATGTATCCGTTTTTATGACTTTTAATGGTCGTTCTATATATATCTTGTGTTGTTGATCTATGAAGTAACACGCCCCCGACTCATATTCCGCTGCGAGCCATTTTGGGGGTGTTACAAGTTATCTATAAGAGTACATGCTGATTGGGTTGCTAGGCCACAAACTCGACCATACTCGAACAAAGATCTACAATACTCTACATCAAACTCTTTCCTTTTCTTTTCTTGACTCTATGATAACATAAGCATAAGCAAAATGGCAGCCCATACATTATTTTTCTTTTTCATATTTTTTTCAATTTTTCTTTTTTTTTCTATTTTTTCGTACACTTTTCCCTACCATTTACTTAAACATAATAATACATGACTTATGGGTGTGTAGGATCAAGGGGGTGTTTTTTCGTACACTTTTGAGTATTAAAAATCCAATGTAGGGGTGTATCTATGAGACGCTAATAATACTAAGTTTCAACGGTATGTGCCATAAAAAAATATTTTTAGACAATTCATTAAATCTTTGTATTTTATGGCGTATGGGTGTGTAGGATCAAGGGGGTGTTTGATTTAACTTATTTAGTTGCCAAGTGAATTATAGTTGTTTTGAGGTATGCACAATCAATTGGTGTTGTCAATTATTTTTGATTTTGGGGTATGTGTAATCAATTGGTGCTGTAACATATAAAGTTGTCAATTTCCTTTTATTACATTTTACAAAATGGCCTTTTATTAGTGCAGTAACATACGAAGTTGTAACATATAAAGTTGTTAATGAAGTTGGAAGTGTGCTTCGTGAGGCATCTACGAGCAGAAGCTTCTCCAAAACTCGAGTGATGGATGTTGAATCTGATGATGGTGGGGATGATGATTGGACTCAGTCTTCGTTGTTGAAAGAGGTTAAATGTGACCTCACGATTGTTGCTGTAAATTGCATATTTTCTTTGTGTCTTGTTTATATGATTATGTTGCTAAAGACTCTTCAGTAAAAAGTAACGAGTTTAGATAATTAGGTGGTTAAAGTAAATACTATAACTTTTAACAATGGAAATTATCTATTTGAGTCAGAGAACATGTTTGGTTGCAATATTGACCAGTTTACTTATAAATGGGTGATATGGGTTATGCTTTATATCTAATGAGTAACAAAACGATAGCTAAAAAGGAAATGCGTCAAACGAGTGAAGTGATTTAACTTTGCCCAACTATATTCTTTGGAATTTCATTTAATAATATATTTTATGAATCTTTTTATTGACAGATGACCCTTAAGGGGGTTAACAATAAGTATTCATGATGCAATATAACTTAGAATCAACCTTTTTATATACTTCGGAATGAAGCGAACACTCAGAGTAAAAGATCATTTGTTTACATTCCTTGGTTCTAATACTGCCTTAGCTATCTTTTACCCTTGAATTTCAATATATATTTATGCTTTTTTGTTATTCAGCCGATGGTGTTATTATATATAACATTAAGTTTCTAATAGACATAAACTAAAATTTGACAGGTAGTGGAGAAAAGTTGTTTAGTTTTTATATTAGCGATTTGTCACACACTACATTTTTTATGGTTGATTTTAAAGATTATGTTCTATTTTGTTGAATATTTGTTATATTAATTTTTAAACATTGTTAGCCTTACTATTTTATAAAGCTGACGTCTTACACGTGAATTGGACTAGCTATAGACCAACTGCTATGCGCAGGGACTAATAATGTATAAGTGGGATAATTAGCTTTGTATTAGGCTATAATTACCCCCATGTCTCTCCATGGGGGGGGGGGGGTGTGGAAGTTCATTTGCATTTTCAATCTAATATTACCTATTTTGTTCTCCACGCTCTCTCTACTTTCTCTCACTAAAAACTATGCCATATCTTATCTTCTTTGATCACCCAAGACCCCTTGAAAATGTGTTTGTTAAGCTTGTCAATTGGTATCAAGAGCTAACCGAGGGTGTGCTTATTGTGGTTTGTTGCTTTTCATGGTTTATGGCTTATTAAAAGCTTTTTTCGTGGCTTATTTTTGGAAAATAAGCCCACGGCTTGTGTTTGTGTGGTGTGTTTTTGATAAAAAGCTTTTTCCTTCCCTAGTGTTACATCATTCTTATTGCATATCAAAAGGGTTTCGTGGCTTATTAAGATTCATTAGAGCTTATTTTTAAGCTTTTATTAAAAAAAATGGCAATTTATCATGTTAAAAATGTTAAAGCTATGATTTTTATGATGGATATAGCTTAAATATGATGAGTTTTGCAAAAAATTTCAGCCAAAAACGTCAAAAATTAAGGTTTTTAGGGCTTTTTAAGTTTTTTGTTCGTATGGTACTTTTTGCAAAAACTACGGGTTGGTTCAAGAAAAGTGCGGGTTGGCATGAAAATCTACGGTTTGATACCACAGTTTTTGTGGTTTGAGTTCATAGTTCCTGCGGTCTGGCATATTTGAAAGTGTGATTTGAGCTTAACGGATGTGCGATTTGGCAGAATTCAAACCTTCGGTTTGTCACACACAAAGTTGCGATTTGTCAGCTTCCAATCTGTGGTTTGACAACTTCAAATATGCGGTTTGGCAAAATCAAATATGCGGTCTGATAGAAAATTATGATGCAGTTTGATGAGGTTGACTCAGTCAACTCATGTGGTTTAACCACACCTTATTGGCAGTTTGACTTGTCAACTTATGCAGTTTGACTAGTCAACACTTGCAATTTGACTTAGTCAACTTATGAGGTTTGACATGAAAATTATAAGGTTTGATCAAAAAGCGCAATTTGACTGATAATCCAACATTTGATCCAAACACCTTGTCACCTTACAAACACAAATCAAAACACTTAACACTACATCAAAAATACTTAAATTGCAACAAAAACACATCAACAAACAACAACACAACAAACACAATACATCACACTAAAACGATCCTTATCAAAATTCACCTTCACTTTTAAAGGCTAGTATTGGTTTTAAATGACTACGGGGTTACTCAATTGGGATTGAAGTTATTTGGAGCTTTTTGCTTCATTCTCGGGTTCGTGTTATCACGTTATATTCATTTGTGGTCATCAGTATTAGCCAACATAATAGATAAGGGGATTTTAATCGGGTTGATCAAAAGAGAATTAATAAGAGAGTACGGATTGACATCTTTTAACAGAGTATTGCTTATGCAATCACGGGTTATGATGCTAAGTAAGCGGTTCCAGTTGATTTACGATGTATACATGTGTATGATGTTTCCTTTAGATGTCATCATCATGGAGGGAGAAATGTGTACATCAAGAATGCACAACAAGTTCACTTGATCGGGCTTTATAATATATGCTGGAGGTTAGTCCGCAGAGATGAGTAGTGCTTCAACTTGTTACTTTGATGTTACCATTTTAACTTCTGTTTTTTGAGGAACAAACTGCTTACACTTGGGACTTAGTTGACTTTGGTGTAGCAATTCATACCATCTCTATCCTGGAGGGAGAAAAGTGCATATCTGGGACTTAATTGACTTTGGTGCTACGATTTTGACTTCGTAAAAAGGGATAAAAGTGTGTACTTCGGGAATTGAGCTGAATTCAAACAAGACTGGGATGCTTCCTAAGTGAGACAATGTTGATGATATCATCATTTCCCATAGAATATCCTAAATGAGAAAGGTCTTTGAGCCAAGCTGGAGGAGGTTGTATGACTCAAAATGAGTGCATTAATTCTTATCATTCTCAGTGGTGTCTGTTTGGGAGGGAGCTAAGAATAAGAGCCTATGATGCGGGTCTTGTAAACTCACAAAGAGTTTTACAACTCCATAGGCAGTGCACCTAATCGTTGCAGTGTAGTATAGGCAAGACTCGGGGGTTTTATTGTTCTCTAAGGGAATAGGTTGGGAAGGCTCGGACAGAATCTAACAAAGGTCTACGAGATTAAGAGAATATTCTTTTTGTATTTTTATGTTTTTATAAAAGTAGATAAATATCATTGATTGAGAGGTTTGATTTGGTTTTTATTAATTAAACTAATTATAAATCTAAACTACTTTGGTGATAACTATATGATAAACGAACGTATTTACTTAATCATGCATTACTCCTTATTATGTTTCTCCAAATTATGTTGCTTTGTCACTCTTGTGATGATCTGTGTAAGTATTTCCTAAGTCATGAACGAATTACACGAACCCGTCGTCCATGTAATATTCCATTAAGGCAATGCACAAGTAAGGTAGTATGGAGACTATTACAAGGCCCTTAAGAGTACATTACATGCATTTAAAACACTTAAGAGGGATCAACCATATTAGGGGTAAGGTAGTATGAAGACTGTTATCGATGGTATCCTTTCTACACACTCTTGTTTCTCTAGACGTCTATGCCAATTTAATATCTTACGGCTAGTTTTCTAAAGCCTAACGCGCACATCCATCACAAGAAGCAACACAATAAGGATATACATACTAAATTTCATGCAATCATAAGTAAATACTAAAGTATCTATCCTAGCATGTTAAACAAGGGAGAAGAACAAGATTTAATCAAACAACACATAGACATATTGAAAGATTAAAGGGATAGATGAACTTCACTTGATTAAAACATGTGTTCAAGGCTGATACAAGAGGGTTTTAACACCCTAAAAATGGCCTACACAGCTACTAAACTCGACTAATAATATTAGGGTTCGTCTCCCAAAAGTTACACACTAAAAACCCTAAAATCGGTTTTATATATATAGGAAAAGCGGCATGACGGCGTCGTATTGTAATCCTGACGTCGTCACCACGTCAATTCTTCTAGAGCCTTTTTAAGTCAGCTACACTCTAACGCCGTCGCCAAATCTCTGACGCCATCATCAAAGCCCTAACGCCGTCGCTTAGGATTTGCAACACCGTCTCCACGCACTGTTTGCACAATTCTTCAAGGGATTTGGTGTAGAGTCGTAGTCTTGTCTGTTTCTTCTCCAAATGAGCCCAAGTCACGTGTATTTCCTCTAAAAGCCATCCAAGTGATAAAAACGTGAAAACAAACAATTAAGCACATAATCTGGGCATATGTGAATCATTTAGGGGTTAAATGACCCCGAAAAAGTGTATAAAATGACACCTCATTAGCTAACTAGTTGGGAGGGAGTAAAAAATCAACTAGATACTACACAAGAAGTTCAAAGCAGAATTCACATCAAAGCCAAAGTATTCGGAGAAGAGAATTTCAAGGATGACAAATGAGAAGCAGATTTAGAAGACTTCGACATGACCAGAAGTGCAAGAAAATAAAGCTTCTTCAAGACATGTAGTTGATTCAGAAACTTCGAGATGACCAAAAGTGTATGAAGAAAGTTGTTGAAGACATGTCAGGAAGTTATGAGTAGAAATCTAATCAAGACCGAGATCATCGGTAGAGAAAACTTCCAAGTCTTCCTTAGCAGTATGTTACACCGTGTTCGTCTACAAGCTGAAGAAATAAAGTTGGAGTATTCAAGAAGATCAAGATCATTGAAGACTATCTCAAGGAATACTAGACTTTATTCTTTTCATTTTACTTTATTTTTTCTTGTAGGAAACATTGTAACCAATTCACGTATGACACCATCTTGGAGGGAGATTGTTAGCCTTACTATTTTGTAAAGCTGGCATCTTACACGGGAATTGGACTAGCTATAGAGCAACTGCTATACGCAGGGACTAATAATGTATAAGTAGGATAGTTAGCTTTATATTAGGCTATAAATACCCCCCATGTCTCTCCATGGGGGGTGTGGAAGTTCATTTGTCATTTTCAATCTAATATTACACATTTGTTTCTCCACCCTCTCTCTACTTTATCTCTATAGAAACATGTCTTATCTTTTATGGTTTGATCATCCAAGACCTCCTGAAAAGGTGTTTGTTAATCTTGTCAGATATTTAGTTTAATTTTGTTTAAAGGTTCTATTTTGGATTTTGATTATCGATGAGAATAAATTTTGGATCCTGATTGGTTTCATAATCTACAGTTCGCAACATTATACTAATTTTATATGTCTGACGAGTTAGTATTCTAATCCGTTTACTATTGCCATACTTACAGATACAACTAGGCAACACGTGTTAGCATACATTCAACCCATTAAATGAATCATCGCTCTCTACATACAAAACCTCTCGCAGCACATCCCCTACTCCTCCTGATTCATTAAACCCACATGCCAATACCAAAAAATAGCATCGACAATTGATTTCCACCACAAAAATCAAGATCTACATGAACTTTGCAATCCCTGGTACGACGTTGAAACTAATATTGAAAATCATTTTTTTTAACAATTTCGTTGTAGCTTTTTATTTTGGGGGTCCTCTTATACGGTTTTGATTTTAGATTTTGATTATGGGTTTGAGTAGTTATGGATCTTTGTTTGTATTTTTGGGGGTTTTGTTATATATCGATAATTTATTTCTTTTGTGTTTCTTTGTGCAGCAGGTAGCTTTGCCAATCCAGTCACTCAGTAAGTGACTGATAGATCTATTTTGGGTTCTAAAGCTGTAGATTTTTTATCAGCAGATCAACTTTTGGAATGAGAAGAGGTACTATATTTTTTCTTTTTTAGTTTGCACACTTCTTTTGGTCATAATTTGGTTATCTTGAAAGAATGATCATAATTATATATGTGAGGTATTCGGGTGTGCATTTTGAATGTTGTAATGTTATTTGACATAGTTAGCATTATATATTCAATTGTAAATAACATGCTGTAGAATTATGATTCAAAAGAGGCCGTGTTGGACTAACCGAAAATAAAGAGTCATTTTGGGTATCCTTTGACCCTTTTTCCTCTTAAACTATATAATAATCAACATGATAACTTCGACCGGTTCATTTATAGAAGGCTAATTTGATTGGTTTTTATATCTCAAATTGGGTCAAACTTGAAATAACAAAAAGCGAATGGGTGAAAATTTATGAAAGTTGCCTATTTTACGACTAAATCAAACCAACTTTGACCTGTTATACATCACGTTGAAGGTTGCTTTAACAAAAAATTGGCCCCATAGAAGCCATCATTACAGCATGTGGATAGGGATATAAGTAAAATACAATTGGATTATTGGCAAACCATTTATTGTTATGTAGTATAGCTCTTATCATGCCATTGGTAAAAAAAATTTGTGTGCTGTTAAATTAGCTACAAGGTCAGCCTCTTAATAAGATTGTTGACATAATGTTACATACTGGATTTTTTTAAAACTTCCATGTAACTTCGTTATCAATTTTTTCATATACTTATAAATATGTAACATATGCTTAGATTAGAATTAACAAGCATAAGATTGATGTTAGTGAACACTATTAGATGTAGAAGTCTATGCCTACTAGATATGTTATAGTTTGTTGATTAGCTTGATGATTTGTCTGTTTCTTTTAGTTCTTACCCTTATTATAAAATGGTGGATACCAACGGTTAAAGTTCCTCTCGAAGGTCTGCTCGAAGAGTCAAGAGAATGGATGCCGCATAAAAAAGGTTGTGTCAATCAAGTTTGTAAAACATCCATGGCTATCAATGTGGAAATACTTACATAGGTTGTTGATGCGTAAAATTTGTTTTAAATAAATATATGCCAAGTTTTAATTTTATAAAACTCGTCTACCGATACACGCATTAACGGGCAGAGAACTCAATCGTATATAGTGAAGTAGTTTGGTAAATCCGAGGTCGTCCCAAGAGCTAAGGTTTACTAGTTTTAATTTGATTATGTCACGTTTGAAAATGGTTTTAAAGTTGATTTTAATAACTACAGAAAAGTAAATGCAGTAAAGTAAAGTGATAGAAGAATTCAAGGAGAAAAGCGTGTTAACCTAACCATTTCATTACTAATGCTATGGTTACATTTTCCTGTGTAATGTTCAATTATAAGTTCCATTAGTGGTTCTAATATCGATAGACTCGAATTAGCATTTGAGGTCTATCCTATACTTACTCTGCGATCCCACATTCCCCTACGATCACACGAGCATGACATCCAAGCTTGTAGTGGTTAATCCCCAACTACCCATAAGACTAATCTATAATCTAAACCAATTATTAACCCCCTCTAAAAGAGTTCCTGTGCTTTTTAAGTATTTAATATGGCAAAGGCGGTAATATGGTAAATTCCTACACTAGGGATAGGTGCCAAGCTACCCTAGTACCCCACTAATCCCAAGTTCAACAGGGTAAGTCTAATATCAGGATTAACAAGATCTAAGCCACCCTCTATACTACAATCAATGAAAGGCTATAAGGATATCTAACAGAACCATAATTGAACAGGAAACAATAATCATATTAATAGCAATTGCATGGTTGGGCCAGCACTAAGAGTGCTTAGCCGCTCATGGTAACAATAATGCAAGAATTAATGAAAGTAATCATGGATTGAATCATCATTGTTCTTACAGTGAATGTTATGAATGATTAAATACAAGAAATGTGTAAAGTAACTTCTCCCTCAGACCTTCTAGTGAAATGCTTCGTACCTTGGAGGGTTTGGTTCACCCCTTGGAATTGTGTTATGAGTTGTGGAAGTGAGTGATGATGAATGAGCCGGATGGGGGCTCTATTTATACATTTCGAAACTGTTATGGCATAACCCTTATGAGACGTTACGCCGTAACCTTGCTATGTAGGCTTCCAATCTTCTAGGCTAAAATGATGTTACGGCGTAACCTTGTCGCCTATGTTACACCGTAACACTGACTTGGATAAATCATCTTCTATGAATTTTGAATGTTACGGCGTAAAGTAGGAGAGGCTTTACGCACGTTAAAAGCTATGATGATATTTTCTTTAAAGTAGTTACGCATTAATCCTTCAGGGATGTTGCGCCGTAACAAGCCTTGAACTCTTTACTTTAGTGCATTTCATGTCCAAATCCCATGTCTTTTGCTAAAATGCTCACTTGGTCCCTGAAAACTAAATATAAATAATTAAGTAACGTTTCCAGACATTTATAACATATTTTAAGCATTTTCATAGGAAATTTGATATTAAAATGTATTAACTATTTAATGTTATCAAATATCTCCCCACTTGACTTCTACTTGTCCTTAAGTAGAACCATTTAGAATAATTCATAAAAAGATTTCCCTAATTTAACTTGGAGAAATGAATTTATAAGTTACTTATGCTAGAAAATACCAGAGCCGAACACCTCACGAAAAGGGGATCGAAAACACTCAACTCTCATCACTAATCTAAATGTTTCATTTCTGGATGATCACTCAATTGCACAGTCATAGCATGTATTGTATCATAATCTTGGAAAGTACACAAGTCTCCACCAACTAGAATTAGGGTCTAAACAGTCTCAAAGGCAACATGGGTGACAAACAGGTCTAAGGGTGAATCATCCTACAGTCCTTTTCCAAAAGCGTTACACCAACAAGGGTGACAAAATCACATATACACATCCATAATGATGGAATAGACATACATGATTGCAATCAAATCCCTCATTCGAGCAAAACCAATGGCCGGGATGTAGAACAATATAGGGTAGGATAAGACACATGATACACAATAATTGTTGTTAAATAAAAACACGAAACAAATAGTCTAAAGTAATCTAAGATTGTCATAACTAGCTACTGTCTATCCATAAGTCCAAGAGTCAAAGTCTGAAACTCTGATTTTCAATAATGGGCTACCAGCTCCATTCTTCAGAATCATTAAGATGGCTTATAGTTGCACCATCTTTACATTTTAGCACATGGATAGCTTATAGTTGCACCATCTTTTCTTTTTAAACATGCAAATGCTACAGGAGTTTATATCTTTTTATTATTGCCCCTGCAGCATTTGATATAATACGTACATCCACCCACTTGAGATGAACAATATCAAAAGTGATGATACAGGGGGGTCTTTATAGATCATTAATGATTGGTTTTCTACGAATGCATAAAATTTTCGTACCCATTCCCCCGAACCATGGACTTAAGTAGCCAGAGATTTCAACACGAAGAAAATAAAGACTACAGGGTAGGCTAAGGCAAAATGGTGTAACGAAACATATAGGGTTTAAACAGGGATTGGCTTAACAAGGTGTTCTAGGGGAATAATGGGTTTATATAAGGAGGTCAACAAGTCAGTGTGATAAGTCGATAAACACACACATATATGCTTTTTAGGTGATTTCTTAAGACGTTGCCTTCTTGAACTGTCTATTCCACTAACCAATTAGGTATTGACAAGATATACATGCCAAGTTCTAAAGTTTACAATACTACCGGCACGCTCCTATATTTGGTGGATTTTTGTATAGTAGATGGAAATAGAATATTAGGCTTAACCTTACCAATTGAATTAAGGGATATAGTGTACTCAACAAAGATTAATTCTAGTTTGTTAGAAAAAACATGTCAACATTTTTAAAATTGGTACAATTTTGAAAGAAAACTAGAAAATCGAAGGCAAATATAGGTCAGGTGGTAATTCTACTCCCATCCCCCCACTTGTTTTATACAATGTCCCTATTGTACATTTAAGGCAATGAAATAAATTGAAGTAAGAGTAGAATTAAAACAAAAGACTCCCCTGAGTATTGCTCTTCTCATCGAGAGATAAATGCAAAAGCAGAATTCTTGCAAAGCGTCTATTGAGCAACCTCTTTTCCCCTAAAATCACTAGATAACAACAAGCATTAAATGTTTAAAGATAAATATACACTAAGACCTAACTCACTTTCATAGGAATCACAGTTACATTTAGCATATGCAACAAGCCTTTTGAACCACTTGGTGGCCCAAGTAGATAAGTGAAGTCTCGTGAGGGTTTCTAGAGAACTTACCTACAAAGTTCATTTAGTTATATAAAGTTTAGCAAATGTTTCGAACTCATTTTAGGTTTTTCGAAAGAGATTACGGCGTAATCATGGGATTGGTTACGCCGTAATCATGTGGTTTAAAAATTTGAATCAAGAAAGGTTATGACGTAACTTATAGAGGAGTACGTCGTAATTATATCTGTTACGGCATAACCAATGTGGTTACGCCTAGACATAACCTTTTTACCACATGACAACAGGTCGAGAAGGCCTCAAATTCTAATTCCTTGCTGTGAGAATCTGTAAAATGAAGTTAGAACAATACAAAACCAACTAATTTGCAGAGATTTAAACTACATAAAAAGATAAGCATGGGGTGCCTCCCATGAAATGCTTGTTTTGGATTAAGTTACGAGCATGACTCCATCCTTATTTACCAAGTAATAGGGTGTTCCTCCCCACACTTGAAATCAAATGCGGGTGAGAGTAGCAGTGAACACCATGTGGGTGTAAATTTGCTACTAGGTAGGGAAATGATAAATTAAAACCATTCTGCTGATGAGATTTCATTTCCCTTTTTGCCTTACTGGTTTCGTGTAATGATTGGCTTAATTGGTGTAGTAATTCCCGAATGAAGGTCTCAAAATCACATGTCTTTAAGAGCTCCTTTAAATCGTTAACAGGGTTACTATCTATCTTTTTGGAAACCCTGGTGTTATTAGCAAATTCCTCCCCGAACTCGTTCAAATGCTTGTTCAAAATAGGATTAGTAGCCAGTGCTATATAATTGTCATCGGGTGGTATGATGTGAACTGTCTGAGGGGTCAAATGTTGCATTACGTAATCTTGTGGAGGAATATCATAACCCTGTTCCTTTTCCCTTACAACTTTCTCCTTATCATGAACTGGTCCTCGTGTCACATACGATTTCACCATTGGTTCAAGGTTGGGTAAAGTATGTATGGTAGGTGTGAGTATTTGCCTAAACCTATCTACATTCTTAACTGTAATATCCCAACCGTCATTCGTGTTCCCTTCATCCTCTTGTGCTTTCATTTTATGAATTTCCTCTGGAATTCCCATCATGCAAACAGTTTCATGAGTTCTAGAAGGGCTACCTAGAAACTTCATGGGTGGTACATAAGTTTGAATAACTGGTAAGTCATGAGGAACTGGCTCCTTTATGTTCTCCTTACATATGGTCGTTCTTGCCTTGACTTTTTCACCTGTATTAGTGAGGACGGTTTGGGTTAATTGATAAGGTTTTTTCTGTAGGTTCTTTGTTGTAGTTTTACGTGCCCTTATGTTTGATTCCGTGTTTTCGATGAATTTCCTAATCCATTAATCATCTACGGCTTATTCTTTAATTGAGTCTTCACAAAATTTGATGATGGTTTCTCCAAGGATCTTATATACTTGTTCTGCTCAACTGCCTTGTCCTCTTTTCAGGAGAGTACACTCCTTGGTTAAGTGCATCCCTTCGTAAGTTTTGGAACTCACTTGAAAAACATGAATATTCTTATCAAGTTGCTTTATATCAACGTCATCTAAGCTACCTTCGATTCCTTCCTTAGTGGTTGCTTCATGATACCAATTATGTGAATGGTATGCCATGACTTGTATTGATTTAAGGGCTTGAGTTGGTGTCATAAGAGGAATGAACTCCTTAGAGTCGAGCATTATGCGAGAAGGTATGTATAGTCCAGTGTAGAAGATATGAACCCTTTGTTGGCTATTCAGGTCGTGTTGTGGACATCTGTATAAAATATCACTATATCTTTCCCATGCACGATATAACGGCTCGTCTACCTCTTGCTTGAAATTGTAGATTTCTTCTAATTTCTTGGCAGTTTTAAGAGGTGGACAATATTGCCTGATGAATGCTTTCTCAAAAAGATCCCATGTAGTGGCTAACCCTGATGAAAGTATGTTTATCCATCTTAAGGCTGGCCCCTTTAGTGTAATAGGAAATACTCTAAGCATAACGACATCGTGAGTGACGCTAGGGAAGTGAAAAAGATCCGCGATCTCTAAAACCCTCCGTACATGTTCGTGTGCATCCTCATCATCGGTACCTTTAAAGAGTTTACGTCTTAATTCCATCATAAAGTTGCTATTGATCTAGAACTCAATGTCATTGCTGATCTTCGGTTTCACCACGCATGGTCTAATGTCGTCTTGGACCCGAGCTAGGTATTGCTCCATGGTGAGTGTGTTGATATCAACGTCATTTTCCATATTTGACAATAAAAACTAGCAGAACATATTTATAAAAGAATTTGAAAAATATACAAAGAAATTTAAATTATAACTAATTTTAGCTCCCCGACAGCAGCGCTAAAAAATTATTGCGTAAAATTTGTTTTAAATTAATATATGCCAAGTTTTAAATTTATTAAACTCATCTACCGATACACGCACTAACGAGCAGAGAACCCGGTCATATATAGTGCAGTAATTTGGTAAATCCGAGGTCGTCCCAAGAGCTAAGGTTTACTAGTTTTAATTTGATTATGTCACGTTTGAAAATGGTTTTAAAGTTCATTTTAATAACTACAGAAAAGTAAATGCAGTAAAGTAAAGTGATAGAAGAATCCATGGAGAAAAGCGTGCTAATCTAACCATTTCATTACTAATGCTATGATTACATTTTCCTGTGCAATGTTCAATTATAAGTTCCATTAGTGGTTCTAATATCGACAGACCCGAATTAGCATTTGAGGTCTGTCCTATACTTACTCTACGATCCTACATTCCCCTATGATCACACGAGCAGGACATCCAAGCTTGTAGTGGCTAATCCCTAACTATCCTTAAGACCAATCTATAATCTAAACCGATTATTAACCCCTTCTAAACCAAGTTCCTATGCTTTTTAAGTATATAATATGGAAAAGGCAGTAATATGGTAAATTCCTACACTAGGGATAGGTGCCAAGCTACCCTAGTACCCTATTAATCCTAGGTTTAACAGGGTAAGTCTAATATCACGATTAACAAGATCTAAGCCACCCTATATACTACCAAAACACAAGGATCAATGAAAGACTATAAGGATATCTAACAGAACCATAATTGAACAAGAAACAATAATCATATCAATAGCAATTACATGGTTAGGCCAGCACTATGAGTGCTTAGTCGCTCATGGTAATAGTAATGCAAGAATTAATGAAAGTAATCATGGATTAAATCATAATTGTTCTTACAATGAATGTTATGAACGATTAAATACAAGAAATGTGTAAAGTAACTTCTCCCTTGGACCTTCTGGTAAAATGCTTCGGACCTTAGGGGTTTAGTTCACCCCTTGGAACTGTGTTGTGAGTTGTGGAAGTAAGTGATGATGAATGAGTCAGATGAGGGCTCTATTTATACATTTCAAAACTGTTACGGCGTAACCCTTATGAGACGTTATGCCGTAACCTTGCTACGTAGGCTTCCAATCTTCTAGGCTAAAATGATGTTACGGTGTAACCTTGTCGCCTATGTGATGCCGTAGTGCTAACTCGGATAAACCATCTTCTATGAATTTTGAATGTTACTGCGTAAAGTAAGAGAGGCTTTACACCGTAAAAGCTGTAATGACTCGTCTCTTCTTTAAGATATGTTACGGTGTAATCCTTCAGGGATGTTGCACCGTAACAAGCCTTGAACTCTTTACTTTAGTGCATTTCATGTCCAAATCCCATGTCTGTTGCTAAAATGCTCACTTGGTCCCTGAAAACTAAATATAAACAATTAAGTAACGTTTCCAGACATTTATAACATATTTATAAGCATTTTCATAGGGAATTTGATATTAAAGTGTATTAACTATTTAATGTTATCAGGTTGTATTATTTTGTATACTTTTCTTATAGATATAAATTTTAGTGTTGTGTGCTTTTTTAGTATTTTATAAATGCATTTTGGTTATCCTTACACCTATTTGATGGTGAGGATTACGGTTATGATAGTAGCAACTGTTTGACATTTCATATGTACATACAAAGGTATCATATAACATTGTATATCTTTCTTTTCATTAAAACTTTACACTATAAACTGAATACCACTCGCCAAATGTCCTTTTATAGTCATATTTTTATTTTTAGAAGGAACCATCAAGAGTCACATTTTCTTATAGTTATGTATAAAAACTTATAGACATATTAGTTGGAAACCCTTGACAGTCATATTTGAAGCCTGCTGAGATGAACAAAACTTGAATTGACTTACTCATATACAAAGCGTGTCGCAGCGAAGCGCGGGCATGAAAACTTGTTAATAGTATAACACGGGTGTGAATTTGTGTTTTATATAGGAAACTTAAAAAAGACATTTAAGTACGTTAATGGTTGAAGTTTTTTCTTTTGGGGTTTCCGAGAGAGGGAGTTTTGAACTCATATGTTTGTAGTTTAATCAAGGTATCTCTAAGACTGCATGCGACACTCTTTTCCATGCTACCATTAAATATGTTTCTAGTGAAGTATGAACCTACAATCTTATGTGAGGACATCGGGTGTCACACCACTACATTAGTGGTGATTAATAAATACAACATATGAGTTTATTACTTAAGGGGTTGTTTGGATGAGAATATTTGAAAAACGCTAGTCATTACGTACTACTTACTAAAAAATATATTGGAGTATAAAAATGTATGAAAAGTAAATTTACTAAAAAGGACCACACCAACTAAATGTTGATAAAAATTAAATAACTAAGTTAACAACTTACTAAATTGCTAAAAATAGAACTCATTCACGAAAATTAAACCCTAAGCGGCAAAAAAAATTAATGCAATTATATGCGTTATTTTTTAAAGCTAAAACTTCAAAAAAGAGAATTTTAGAGGTTACAATGTTGAAGGGTTTTTTATGTATGAATATCGCCGTTGGTTGCCTAAGGCTTACCTAAGGTCTCTAGAGAACACAATACTTACAAGCAAAGAGATTTTGATGAGAAACATTACATTATACGAATGTACATTCTTAATGTCTTTCGGCCACACTTTCAATGGACCCATAAGTTGAGTCACAATGTCTTGAGATGTCAATTTTAAAGTTGAATCAATAACTTCACTTTCCTATACTCTTCGCCACTGTCCTCCATCGTATCAGAAATCTGGCATCGTGATCTCAACAAACCAAAAGTAAATATACTCACATTTTGTATTAAGTTAAATTGTTAGTTGCTTTACAAAAAAATATATACTCTTGCCCGTAACATCAAAAAGTAAGTGTGAAATTGATTTTTTTACATGTACTATTAGTCTATTACACAGTAAATTTGAAAGAGAAAAACAATACTTTTATTCAACCATGATCACATACCAAAAACATAAAATCTCGTATCCACTTGACAAACACGTTTTTTTTTGAACGGCAAAGATGGAATATATATAAAAAAGAGACTAGCAAGACGCTAGAAACTTAAAGTACAATAGAGTCAATAAAAAGAAATACATAACATCAAAAAATGGTAAAATCCCGAGACTTTAATTAACTGCGAGGGAATCAAAAGGGATGAAAAAACTTTTGACACGAAGGCCGACGGATCGGTTTTCACTTCGGCAAAAGAAAAACCCCCCATCCCGGAGGCCGAGCCACCGGTTTTCACTTCGGGATGGATTTTGATGAAACCCCAAACAAGTCCCGAGAGAAGGATGAAAAGAAGAACCATCCTCAAAACCGACGAAGATGCCAAACGAAAAAACCTTGGCGTACAGGTACGCCAACCCAGCGAACTTGAACGCCAGCTTCAGGAAAAAACCAAAAGCAGCTCTAACCATTGCCATTACGCGTGATCGAAAGGGGATACATAAGCCAGTCATTCCAAGATAACTTCATATGGTCCCTATTGTGAAGCCACGAAAATGAAGAGAAACGAACATTATCGAATAGATCACTTTTCCTCAACGGTTGAGAGTTAAACGTGACGCTATTTCGGTATCTCCAAAGCCACCAAAGAACCGAAGTAGTAATAACATAGAACCTGTGTTTTTTCTCTTTAGAAGCATGCCAAGAGATGATCCAATCATTGAAAGAATCCCAAGAAGAAGCTTGAAAAAGAGGAATATCACACCATCTAAAAACGAGCTTCCACATATCGGTAGCAATGTCGCATTCGAAGAAAACATGATTAGCAGATTCAACATTGGCATTGCAAGAAGGACAAGAGATGGCCGGAATATCCATACCACGCGAAGAGAGATTCAATCTATGAGGGAGTCGGTCCAAGGAAAGCCTCCACATAAACACATTGACCTTCCGGGGGATAGATTTATCCCAAGTAGTAGCAAATCACGTACAAGACATGAAAGAATAAAAAGAGCCAGCAGATCGAATAGTCGATGGTACGATGATGGTTGTAGGCAAAAGCGGTGGTGGGGTAATGATATGATAGGTTGTCATTGTTAGATCTAAAGATTTATAGAAAAAGATGTTGCTATTTCGGTATTTGGAATGATTCAAGTGTTTTAATCATGGCCTGTCTGAAAAAAAGTATGTGAACCATGTGTGTTTGAAGCAAGAAGATGCAAAGGAACATGATGCAGTGAAAGTAAAAAACTAATAAACAGAATATTATCAATTTTAATAGATATAAAAATTTCACGTGTTCAGTTTAACCCGTGTAGCCGGTAGCTTGTCATGACACGTAAGCAAAAGTATGATATTGAACTAAAATTCAAAAAGGAACATGATGCATTGAAAGTAAAAAACTAATAAAAAGAATTATCAATTTTAATAGATAAAAAAATTTCACCTATTCAGTTTAACCCGTGTAGCCGGTAGCCTGTCACGACACATAAGCAAAAGTATGATATTGAACTAAAAATCGAAAGGTTATTGAGTATTGCGGTATTTTATTGGGTTCATATGAGAAAGTAGCTAGACGGATTTAACCCAATATAAAACAGCCAATTACAATAATAAAAAACATAAGCAACAATAAGCAGATTCACAAACTTTATAAGCAATTATCTAATCAACTCTCTGAACAACTGCAATAGCCAGGCACAACTCATTTTGATCCTCCTTGCGATACGACCAAACTTGAATCGTCTCCCCTTGTTTCAGATCATTTTTGTTCTATTGGACAAAGGTGTTCCAATTAGTCCTCAAAAAACAACTTTGTGTCGAGTCTATTTGCCACCTTGTCAACTTCATTGATTGGTTGAACATTTGAAACGTTGGCCCCAATAATGGTACATCAATTTCAGACTTGGCTGTCAATGGATATTCTACCTCGTGTTCCGTTAAGAAATTAGAGGTTTCCAGTTGGTTACACGGCATGCTTAACCTGTTTTGGCTTCCTGCTAGATCACTTGTAAATAACAGTTTCTGGATCACGAGCATAATATTAGTACCATTGAGCTGATGGGTGATGTGCTCCTTTAAACGTTCAGTTATGTCATTGCTTATAATTGGTTCAATCTTCTTTTTAGGCTTGTTTTTCGTGTTGTTATCCTCATTGCTATCATCCTTAACAGACTTATGTGGATGTTTTGATGATGAAGACTTATACCTTTGTTTCTTTTTCATGTTGTATTCCTCATTGCTATCATTCTTAATAGAATTATGTGGATGTTTTGATGATGAAGCCTTATTCCTTTGTTTCTTTGTCATGTTGTATTCTTCCTCATCGTCCTCATCATCCTCGTCATTAACTAACTTATGTGGACGTCTTGATGAAGACGCCACTTTTTGGTGCTTGTAAATTTGCATCTCATTTTGCTTTGATACTAACTCGTCCTCACAAGCATACAAGTCATCCTAAATACCAAACTGTTAGCCTTAAAATATGTCGACTTATACGGAATTACATTAGATTAATATTTGTTAGATACGCAAGGACTAGAAATGTCAGTATAGGATATTAGGCGTATATGTTAATACAAATAATATCTAAAAACGTTATTTATAGTTTTTGACCTCTCAATGTTTTGATAATAACAAAATGTAAAAACGTTTACAATAAAAATAAATGTTTACAAATTATTAATCTTAAAATTCCATTTCTAAGATTAACCACTTAAGGTATGAACAAACTAATCATTAAGCATGAATAGTGATCAAAAAAATATTTTTTTCTTAACCATTACATTTTCACATAAGTATTTCTACAAAATAAAAATACATAAATATTTTTTAAATAAAAGAAAATGGTTTATTTAAATAATAAAACTTGAATATGGTTCCCCCTCCCCAAAATGGAAGCTTCCATACCAGATACAACATTCCCCACAAAAAGACAAAAACAGGAGCATAGTCTACTGGGTAGCCCCTTATAGGCCTGGCGGCCCTCAGATATATCTAGGACTGCCGGGACCGCCCCCAGTGACTGTTAGGTTTTCGTGCATATAAATACTGCTCCATTCCTAGCAAAAAATATACCTCTTAACACGAAATTTTTAGATAACTTTCTCTCTTTAAAAATATTCCCTCTCTCTAAATCTCTTGATCACTGACATTCTTAGATCTTGTTTCTAGTGATATAATCTCTTCTTCTCATCTCTCCTTTCTCATTCAAGTGCAAGAGAAGAACATTCATATTCGTAAAAAAATAATTATTATTTAGTGATCTCTCCTCTCTTCTTCTAAGTATCAAATCTCTATTGTAATTATTTTGTAAGTGTGTGATTCGGATTGTGTGTATATCCGATAGTGTAGATCTTGTGAGTGTATAGTGATTGTGAAGTGGTATAGTGGTTCTTGCTAAGATTAGGACTCGACATTTAGCTTAGTTTTGGAAAATAACGTAAGCGATGTGTAAACGGTTTTCTCCGCCTGAAGGGAGCTTGTTGACATAGTGAAATCTCGAGTAGGATACTCGGAGAGTGGAGTAGGGCGAAGAAGAGCTTCGTAGCCGAACCACTATAAATCTTGGTGTCTTGGTTTGATTGTTCCTTCTCTCATCTCTTTATATTGCTGTGATTGTTATTTAGCATCATTTTAGATATTTACTTTGTTGATTCATATTGTTGATTGGTTGAACATACTAATCGAATCTAAGTATTTTGAAAGCAAACTTTAAAACGCAAAACAAACCTGTAAACTATTCAACCCCCCCTTCTAGTTTTCACAATTGGTATCAGAAGCCAAGGTCACTCAAGATTTTTAAAATATATTGTATTTTAAAGCTTAGATCGATCTATGGATTTCGACAAATATTTAAAAGGGCAATCCATGCAAAGACCACCACTTTTTGAAAGTGATTGTTTTATTTATTGTAAAAATAGATTCTAGACATATGTTAAATCAAAAGATCTAGATCTTTGACATGTTATTACCAATGGTGATTTTCAACCTATTGTACAAAATCCGAAAACCAAATTAGACGAGGTTATCCTTTTTGATAAACAAACTGATGATCTTAAAAAGAGACTTGCGAAAAATAACGAAGCTAAAATGGTTATTTATAATGCTTTACCTAGAAAAGAATATGAAAGAATTTTCATGTGTAATACGGAAAAAGAAATTTGGAAAACATTGTAAATCACCCACCAAGGTAATAGTCAAGTCAAAGATAATAAGATCGACCTTTTGGTTCAACAATATGAACAATTCGTCATTTTCGAAGACGAACCTATAGATAGTGCTTTTGCTAGATTTAATACTATTATTACTAGTCTAAAAGCTTTTGATGAAGGCTATTCCAGCAAGAATTATATTAGGAAGTTTCTTAGGGCTCTACATCCTAAATGGAGAGCAAAGGTCACGGCAATTGAAGAGTCGAAAGACTTAACGTCACTATCTCTTAATGAACTTATTGGGAACCTCAAAGTTCACGAAATGATCATCAAGAAAGATTCCAAAATAGTCAAAGCAAAAGTTAAAAGGAAATCTATTGCTTTAAAGGCTAAGAAAGAATCTAGTGATGAAGAGTGTTCGACTTCCGGAAGTGAAGACGAAGAGTACGCCATGGCGGTAAGAGACTTCAAGAAGTTCTTTAAGAGAAGAGGTAGATTCGTGAGACAACCTCGGAACGACAAAAAGACATTCCAAAGAAGCCATGATGACAAGAACGGTAAAAGTGATAGAAAATGCTTTAGATGCGGCGACCCGAATCATCTTATTGGAGAATGTCCAAAACCTTGAAAGACAAGAACCAAAGAGCTTTTGTCGGAGGTTCTTTGAGTGATAGCAGTGAAGAAGATGATGAGAAGGTCAAAAATGAAACGTGTCTCGTAGCTCAAGCATCAAGTGAGGTATGTTCCGAATCCTCTTACTTCAGTGATGAGAACTTGTCAATAGATGATTAAGTATTAGATAATGAGTATGATAAACTGTGCAAAATGAGTTTAAAGATAATGACTAAAAACAAAAGATTAAAAGCCACTAGAAATAGTTTAGAAAAAGAACTTAGTATTCTAAAAGAAAAAGTGTCTACACTCGAGAAAAACAAGAGAGTTGATCTTGAATGTGTAAAATATCATATGCTTAAAATTGAAAATGAAAAAGCTTAAAGAGGAAGCTCTTAAACTAACCAAGTTTGAAAAGAGCACACATTGCTTAAATGAAATGTTAAGTAATCAAAAACCCTCTGGTGATAAGTTAGGTTTAGGGTTTAATTTATTTGAAGTATCATCTAGTGGAACTAAGGAAATAAAATTTGTGAAAGCTCAGAAAAAGGCGTCCTCTGATGGAGGTCCCATAAATATGGGCGCCCCCTTAGTATGCAGGCAGACCCTAAAGCAATTATGGGACCGCCACCAGCAGCTGCGTCTGGATCTAAGAAAAGTGTGTCTTTTCAAAAATCTACTTTAGGTCCTAGACCAAAACACATAATAGTAAACAATGTCAAAGTTCCCGTTGCTAGTGATAATGAAGTTAAACAATTTTATAAGCCATTGTCAAAACCCAGAGTTGGATTTTCAAGACCTAATTTTAGATCAAAAACTCCACCACCTAGAAGAGTTATCAATAATTATCCTCGTCCTAAGACACCAAAACCAAAAAGAAAAGTTGGTCGACAAAATCAACCTCGTGGCTTTCCTGTAACTTGGAATAATTTCTAACATTAAAGTTACATGCCATCGGAAATGTATCTTCCATTCCCACATCCCAACCAATTGCATCAAATTCAAGGGATGTTTAGCACTATTGACGACCAAATGTTTGAGGTATTACCTTATATAAATAGATATGCCTTGGAGTCGACTTGGAACCCGATGAGTGGATAAAGGATAGCGGATGCTCCAAACACATGATGGGTAACTGAAAGCTCTTCTCAAGCTACAAGGCATATAACATAGGTAATGTCATTTTTGGTAGCAATCTTTACGGTAACATCATTGGCAAAGGTACCATTTTGAATGAATCCCTCAAAATAGATAATGTAGAACATGTAGATAACTTAAGATTTAACTTGTTAAGTATAGGACAAACATGTGATAATAAGTGTTGAGTAACTTTCTCTGAACATGATAGTGAAATCACTAAGGATGGTAAGGTCATAGGTAGAGGTATTAGGAATAAAGGCTTATATGTGACGAAACTAGGAAATAAGCCTAAAGACCAAATTTGTCTTGCAACGATTGATGAAAATTCCACATTATGGCATAGGAGATTAGGTCACGCTAATATGCGTCTCATTCAATCATTAGCATCTAAGGAACTAGTTAAAAACCTACCTAAGCTTAAGTTTGATCAACACTTTTGTGATGCTTGCAAAATTGGAAAGCAAGCTCATGCTAGTCACAAAGCTAAGAATATAGTCTCAACAACTAGATGCTTAGAACTTCTCCATATGGATCTCTTCGGTCCTTCCACCACACGGAGTTACGGAGGAAATCGCTACACCTTAGTCATAGTAGATGACTACTCTAGGTACACTTAGACTAGATTCCTTAAGGACAAAACTGAAGCCTTCGATCAATTCAAAATATTTAGTAAGAAAATTCAAAACCAATTAGGATGTACAATAGTGTCAATAAGAACCGACCACGGTAGATGTAACAACCCGAGTTTTAGGTAAACGTTTATCCCGAACTATGATAATTATTTTTATACGTAATTAATTATAGTCGTCTATGCTATATAAGGTTTGGTGAAAATTTCCATTTATTAGGTAATTTCAAGCCGTAATTGAGTTTCTATTTGTTTTTAGCATCTGAGAAAGTTAGAAAAATTTATGTTGTCGCTCCGAGAGTGTGATTATGTTATTTTTGTATTTTACGGCGTTTCTCTGAGTTTTTGTAAAAACCGTGTTTAAAGGTCGTGTTCTACGTGATTTAACGTTTTATTAAACGTTTTAAAGTAAAATTAGTGGGACGGATTTAAAATATTTACTAACATGGTGTAACCCGAGTCTTTAGCCGATTTTATTAACGAAAGAAATACTTTTGTATTAACTTTGAAGGACTAGTGAGAAAGAGGGATTAAAATTGTCAAATGGTTAAAGTTGTTTTCTATATAAAGCACCACACATACACTTATAAACTCTTTCATAAAAAAATTTCTTTTCTTCCTCCTCTCCTTCTTGTTCGACCGGCCAAGCAAAAACACACACAATCCATTGATTTTCCAACTTGCAATTAAATCTATTTACGTATTATTGATCCTTGTATCGAGGCTTACAAATCCCACTATTAAAATCCTGCATGCATTAAGTTTTGAAGAAGTTAGATTTTTGATTTGTTCTTGAAGTTTTCGAGTATAAAGGGGTGTTCAAAAGAGTTAGATTAGTGTTGTACTGAAGTTGGTTGGTTTAAAAAGGTTGGTTTGTTTGGTCTTGGTGGTTCGTTCGATTTCAAAGCAAAAGGGGAAAACCATATTTGATTTTTCTTATAAGCATTGTGAGCTTTTATTTATGTTTATGTATTATCAAAATTGTTTATATTGCGTGTATTATAATTATTGCTATAAGATTCAAGTGCGGAAATTATTGAAAATATATTTGGTTATCGACCAAAGTTTGATGGTTTTGGTATGTATAAATAAGATAGTTAAGCATGTTTTGATAGTCGGATTATGTCAAAAATGTCGTTTTGATAGGTTTTGTGTTGACCAAGTTTGACCAGAAAGTTTGACTAACTCGTAGCGAGTCGAGAAATTTTTAAAAGTTATTTTTGATAATAAAAAATGATAATGTTCGCCTTTAGCTACGTTTCGCTAGGTGGATCGTCACGTAATTCTTAATAATAAACGTTTTATGGCCGAGTCAAGTTTGGTTATTTTTGGAGTAAAAGTCAACTACCAAGTTTGACTTTTGAAAGTCAAACTTACGTAAACTTTGAATATAGTCTATAATGAGCAAAGGGTTTGTAATGTTAATTAATGAATAACGAAATATGAAGTTCGGATTATATTATCCTTACCTTCGGTAATTTTCTAAAAATAGAAACTTTGTGGAAAAATGTTATAATATTGTTAGTGCGTCAAAGTGAAATGTTTTGCGTCGCACTTTGAGATTGTAGTATATGATTCTATATAAGTAAAGTATGTATTATATGAATTATTTTACTTTTAGTCATGTACCGCTATATATGTATTATATAGGTTGCGGTTAAGACGTGAAGCTATTTGCGCTTGTTGATTTGATTGAATTAGATCTGTGGAAAGCTAGAAGGGGGTTGAATAGTTTACCGCTTTTTAATTTAATGTTTATGTTTGTTTATAAAAACTTATATTCGACTTTTTGTGAATTCAATACTTGCACAATATGAATAATATAAATAAGTAAGAACAAATAAAGAAATAAGAGATAAGAGTTAGAAAGATCAACCACAACACAAGGATTTATAGTGGTTCGGTTAAGAAGCACCTCTTCGCCCTACTCCACTCCTCGAGCACCTAACTCGAGAGTTTTCTTCACTATGTCAACAAACTCCCTTATGGCGGAGAAAACCGTACACAACTTTAAATTATATCAATTTCTGACACTAAGCTAGATGTCGAGTTCTAATCTTAGCTAGAACCAATCTATCACGACTTCACAACTTCTTCACTACTTTCACGACTTCACAACACAACTTCACAACTACACAACTTCTTCACGCCTTAGTATTCTTCACCACACTACTTCACTACTTCACTTCTACTTTCACACCTAACTATCACAACTTGGATGAATCACTAAGATTCAACTATACTTACAACAATCACCAAGATCTATCTACTACACAACTTTACAAGATTTACAAATGATTTACAAGTTATGATATGGATGCAACAAGATTGCAATACACACTTGAGGTGTAATACTTCTTCACTTGATGATGGAAGTATTCTTCTCTTGCACTTGAGGAATTGAGCTTGGATCACTTGGAAACAAAGCTTTATGATTAAATGATCAAAGGATTTTAATGAGATGTGTGGGCTGTTTTTGATCAGAAAGAATGAGTGCAAAAGGTGAGAAAATAGTGGGGAATAGTCCAGTATTTATAGGACATTCTGGAGGAGCGTCTACCTATGGGCGGTCCCCTTAAATAGGTGGGCGGTCCCCTTAAAGATAAGGGGGCCGCCCGTGTATTTAAGGGGGCCGCCCTAGACTTTTTTTGGGCCTCACCTTTTGTAGTTTCAAGTGTGTTTGGCTTTGGGTCTGCTTAAGTCTGCAGTAGTTGGCTTCAGTTTTATTTTGCATCTCCTGGTTATGGATTGTTTGACAAATTATCTCATTAGGCTGAATATTATTCTAGGTGGTCCATTTATGATGTAGCCAAATTATGGCTCTGTTTTGCTCCAAGAGATATAGGTGTCTTGTATTAATAAACAGACCCCCACAAGTATGTATGACTGTCCTTGGCTATGTATTTAGTCAAGTGATTGTGTAGTTAATTTTTTTAATTGATATAATATTTAGGTGAAAATTCTCTTTATGTATCAAACGAGATGTTTTTGAATCACTGCAATCTCTTCTCTAGACAATTTAAGAACCCAAATTTATACATGGTCAATAACTAGTTAGAGGTGCTACTTAAATTACACCGTATTTTTTACTAATTTATGTTTGTTTACTGATTATAGTATTGGTTGTTAAAGTTTAATCTAGTTTATATAAATATATATATATATAATATATATATATTATAAGTATAAATAATATATTTATATATATATATATTTTGTTTCAGTCGGGATGGCTCAAAGATAGAAAAGACGGTGTGTGATGAAGATGATCTACGAAGCATTTGTTTTTAGAAGGCGTACACATGTGTTCTTGAAATGCGTGCGTATATGTTTTAGAAGACGTGCATATATGTTGTAAGACGTGCATATATGTTCTCGAAAACGTGCATATATTTCTCGAAGCGTGCACACAGTTTTTTAAATCTCTTGCACATACTAGATATTGAAATTAATTGTATTTCATTGATGTCCAAATTTTTTTTAGGTAAAGGGTTACCCCGGTAAAGTATATTAAAACCGAAAAAGTTGAAGTACAAAAGGAATGTGGCTGAAGTACCACATTAACCTCAAGCAAACAGCTTGATAAACACCTAAAAACTAGAGCTTATGACATGCCATAAACTCTTACAACTCTAGAAACAACTAATTGCAACTAGAACACATAACACAACTAAACAAGCTAACCAGCAGCAGCCGTGAAAGATGAACTTCCACCAGCTTTTGTGTTTTGAATTAAGTTAGCCGATTCATCATACACATTTTCCACATCTTCTTCATCTTCTTCTTCTTCTTCATTTAAGGCAGAAAAAGAATTAGACATGGAGAGATTATCTTTCTTAGATGAATTACCAGTCGTCTTCAACATAGGTGACGATTGAGATGTAAACCACATAAGTAGTTCCCTTCTTTGAGGTGCACTGTAGTCGCTTTAGGTCATATCTAACTTATTTTAACCGAAGGACGCAGTACACTGACCACCATTAGTAGACTAGGACTTACCTTTCCTCTTCTTCGTTTCCACTGTTTGGAATCGCAACATTAGTCTTCTCAACCATAGTGGGTAACAACATTAGAATAGCAACAATAGGAAGGACTCACCACTTTTTAGACAATGTCATTGAACATGACCAACAATCTTACATGAATCACATCTGGGCAGCCTCCATTCATCTCAACACGGATGGTTTCTTGTAAAATCATCCGCAAAAGAGATGGAAATACCAATAGTAACAACAACCACGAGATCAACCTTGAATTTACCTCAATTAAGCATCGGAGAGCAAAAACTAACTTCCTACCACAATCAATACACATGGAGCTGTGTAATGAATCAAGCATAACAGTTAACCAATGAACGTAGTAATGTAGACTAATTACCATCCTCTTCAAAAACTTAATAGGAACACATGCAATTTAACCCATATCCGGAATACGAGTACCCAATTCTTCTTGAGTAAAATCTAGTATCCATCGGGCCATTTCTTGAGAATGATCAGAGATTACGAATCAACAAGGACCACCCTCTAGAACAGCCTCTAAACCATCCCAATCAAAATTTAAAGAAAAAGAGCCTTGGACTTCATCATAATCCTTTTCAGCCCATTTTCGCCCGGTTGTTTTTCCTAGCATAATATTTCAATCAAACGGAAACGCCATTTGCTCTTCCAATAAAGTAGCCATATAGAGTGTGTTCAAAGCGAGTACTAACCTTTTCAACAACTTTACGAGGAATAGAGATGTTAACACCATCAAATACGGATCAGCCACCAAGGTACGAAAGTTGGAATTAACATTTGGTTGATCCTTTGCACTTCCACCCGCAACTCCAGCATAGGATGTTGACTTGTTGATGTCCACAGACTGAACGAAGGGACACTGCAGGTATTGTAGATTCTTCAACATTAATATTAATTGAATCATCAGCATACGAAACCTTACAAGGGATAACATCAACATTATTACGATCAACCTTAATTGAATTACATATAGAACCTAATGCTTCCAAGGTTTCCATACGATCTTCATTAGTCAACTCAGATAATAACTCATCATGTTTACCAGCATCAATATCATAATTAACTTTTGCAAGATCACCACAATAGTTTTAAGGAACTCCAAAATGGAGCGACAATCAATACTATACAGTTTCCTCGGGGTATCGTTAGCAAGATACAGCAAACTTTTATCAGTCTTGGATTATTATTGAATTCTACTTATCCCATATACCCTAAGGCTCTTTAAGGTATAAGCAAAATATTTATTTATTTGATACATATAGTATGCCAAATTAAGTATTCCTGATGTGTACTCATCCTAATCACAAAGGAACTAAAGAAAACTTCTATTAGCTAATTATTAACCAAAAAACCATACAACTCTATTTATTAAACATTTATATAAAGGTGAAACAAGCTAATGGGAGAAAAAGCCACAATTAATACTTATGAGCTTGAAAGAAAACCAACTATTCTACGTTTAATGTCATGACTTATAAATAACACTATCATTTCTAATCCATTCGTAACATATTAAAATCTACTTGAGATTAGCACAAGTCTTCATTTACTAATGATTCAAGTCTAGCATGTTTAAAGTCTACATGAGACTAGCACAAACTATCATCATTAATTGTTAAGGGAGAAAGCTAGAACTCTACACGTTCGATCGGGTCAAAAATTACTTCTTATTCTTACCAACGGAAAACCTACATTCGTGTCTTAACACTTATTTTTTTTAATTATATTTATGACTAAAAATTTAAATTTTTTGCTATTTTTGTGGGAAAACGGGTACGTGAGAACAAAACAATAAGCAAGCAACATCAAATCGATAGATTCCATCCCCAAACTAAAACGAAACATTGTTCTCAATGTTTAAAGTCGGGTCTCTACATAAATCTAAGCCGTTTATGAATTATGCAAAGATAGACGTTAATTGATAATGATGAAAGGATATGGATCTCCCCAAACTAATTACGAACAAAGGATGAAAAGCTTGAGTAGAACGGGATAAATTAACCGGACACGAGAAGCTTCAGAAATTGTTGGGTCGATCCTACAAAATCACAACAAACAAGCAACAAACATCGAGAAATAGGAAAGAGCACAAGCCTCTCTCAACATAACACATTAGATAATAGAAAATAGAGAGAGAATAGAAAGGATAAGCATGGGGTAAACTCCCACGAAGCGACTTGTTTTTGGTCACCGAGTCGCAAGCTCAACTCGATCCCTGAATTTAGTTGTCCTTAGGGAAAGTTTGGAGATCCGGGATAACCAATGGTGGTGTATCCCCTCCATAGTAGTGCTTCAAACGATGACAATTAACTTTGAAATTCGAACCGTCGGTGTTGATACAAAAGTTGGACGATCCTTGATTAGGTCCGAATTAGGTGTAATACGGATCTGATAGGCTCCGGTTCCTGTATCAATTAAGTCTTGATGTATGAGACCTGCGCACTAAGAAAACAAGGCACCGTTAGGCTTACCGTGGGATTGTCTCCCACGATTATCCTCCGGCGTGAGAGTAAGTAATCGGTTTAGGTTTTAGTAGAAGGTTAGGGTTATGAGAGCATACCTTAGATGAGAGCCGAGGTGCTCTTTATATACTCACCAAACCCTAATGGCTTTGTCCCATTAATTAGGTTAGTATCCAAGAGGCCCCACCATTATTTAATAACTAGTGGGCCCACCTCATGATTATGACTCGTTCGTAACGGGTGTTATAGATACCTGCGCGCGTGTGCGCTAGTTGGGCCTCATGGGCCTAAATCCTTGTCGTGATAGCCCATATGTCATGGGCTTCCCCATAGGCAGTACCGTTTGGGCCTTGGAAGCCCGTATTGGTGTCGCTATGGCCCATTCATTATGGGCCTGGGTATAAATAGTATTCGTGGGTCGGGTTCATGACCCGAGGTTGGACTATACGTCATCATGTCCCCCCAGTCTAGTATGCGCTTGGTAAGACCGCGGATGCTAGACTACAAATAGTCGCGGTAAAAAATCCCTGGATGCGTACCGTGGAAGAAACAAGAAATTGTCCCGCCTAAAACAATGAATCTGGACAATTTGAGTTGAAAAAAATGCCTCTTCGTAATTCGTGAGAAGGTAGCTAGAACATAGCTCAGATGTTTCACCCCTACCACACGATTAGGACAAGTGGGGGACACGTGTTCCTCATCCGGTCGTCGTGTCAGTAACAACTTGCCCTATATAAGTGTTCGCCTCCATTTCACTGTTATTGCCACAGTAAAAAAAAATCTCTTCCACCACCATTGATAAAGCTTCCATTAATCATCAAAAATCAGACACAGGTAAGACGCGCGTGCGCATCCAAACTCTTGCTTCGCAAATCATGGTGTTGCAACTTACTGATTTTACATCAGAAATAACAGATGAGGAACTTCTTGAGTTCACATCTGAGTATTACATCCCATTCGCATTGCACCCGGCAGTGCCGGCTGCGAGTGCGAGTATAGCGGATTTCCCCGAGGGGAAGGTTGGGGTATACACCCGGTTCTTTGAGTTTGCCAATCAACGTGTACCCCTTTCGTTGTTTATGTGCAACGTCCTGAATCATTATCGTCTTCATATTTCCCAATTGCACTGCATAGGCGCGGCAAAAATATCCAATTTCGAGGTTAACTGCCGCCTATTGGCAATTAATCCCACGGTCCATTTGTTCCGCGCCTTCTATCATACCTCTTGGTCAAACGGATGGGTATCGTTTTCCAAGCGCGCCGGGCGTTTGCAGTGCTATACCGAAAAATTAGATGCGCTGAGGCGTTGGAGGGAGATGTTCTTCTGGGTAGATGATGCGTTGGTTCCCTGGGACTTCGCATTCTATACTCAGGGGTCATTGCCGAGGGATGAGCGTCCACCCCCCGGGTCGTATAGTATGGAGGATGCGGAACTCATAAATGAGAACCGTATCCCTATCAACGCATACTCGGAAGCCTTTCTATGCCACATGGGCATAAGTCGTAATTATTTCCGAAGCCCTGAGGAAGTGCCGACGTTTATAGGCGATGACGGCCAGGGTGGGTGCTTGTCCTTCCGTCTCCCTCGACCACCGCCTAGCTAGTAATCGGTCGAGGCGGCGCCTAGGCGGATTGAACTTTTCTATATAAATTTTTTAAAATTATATGTATATTTGAAATTTTTTAGCACAAATAGGTAAGTAGGTCTACAAAAGATTGGATATTGGGCTTTAAATGTAAATTAAGGCTTTAAATTAGTTAAATTAAGGTTTTTTCTAAGTAAAATCTCATATTTCTATTTCTTTTCTTCTCATCTACAATAATTACATCACAAATTTTATTCTTAAACACCATTTAAAAACAATATCTGACCAATTTAATGAAAAAACCTAATTTAAAATTTTAAAAATCGAGTTGACCGCCGCTGACCGGCGTTGACCACCGTTGACCGCCGTGTTGACCGTCGTTGACCGCTTTTTTGGCCGCCTAGAATAAATCAAGGCGGTTTGTGGCCGCCTAGCGCCTAGGCGCCGCCTAGGCGGCCGCCTAGACCGCTTTTTACAACACTGATAGGCGATGACGGCCGGGGTGGGTGCTTGTCCTTCCTTCTCCCTCGTTTAGTAGTGTAAGCGCTCTTTCTTATTTAAGCTTATGTAACCATTTGTTTTTTGTTTTCGTTTTGTGTTGCGCAGAAATGGATTTGTTTAGCGTGGTTCATTTGAGTAAGCCCAAGCTGGTGACCGAGGGGGTGCGCCCTTTAAGAGATGGTGAGGAGCCGCTGTTGGAAAGTACCGCCGGGCGCACAATGGAACTTGTGCTGGAGCAACCAGAGGCTGAGAGTACTGATGTATTAGCACCCACACCACTGCGCAGTGTACCAGGTGCAACTGCGGAGCCCCCCAGGCTAGACGCAACAAGCGTTGGTTCTTCAGAGGATGCTGATGTCGCAGGGGCTGAAAGCGAGGCTGGAGAAGTTGACTCTGGGTTGAAACGCAAGAGGGCCACCAGTGATGACGGCGCGGGCACGTCAAAGAGGGTGCGTCATGTCAGTCTAGGTTTGAGTACATCGACTGAGGAGGAAACCCCGGATGCGCCACCCACGCTTGCTGCCAAGGAGGTGACCGAGACTCCTCCCCCCAAGTAAGTAATTTTAGCTTCTATGTCCGTCCAATAATAGTGTTGATGGTACGCAATCATGATAAAGTAATGTGTAATCCTCATTATTGGTTGGTTGTTTGCTATTTGTGCGCAGTGTCGAGGCTACTAGTGATTCCTCTGCGCCGGTAACGCATGCTGCACAGTCCCCACCCCAGACTAGCCCCTTGACTGCTGATGACATATCAAGGAGGGGTCGGGAGACAGGTCCCAAGGCGTTTGAGAGTATGCCAGTGGATCAGCTTATGGAGGAGTTTGATATGGTCACTGCGCAGCAAGCCGCGCTGGTGGCGCAGCTGAGAGCAAGGTTTGCTAGTGAACGCAGCCAGAGTGTACAGAAGGATGAAGAGATTCTGCTGCTGAAGACACAGTTGGCAGATGCGCAGGCTGAGGCAGAGTCTTCGAGGTCTTATGCACAGAACCTTGCCGAGGAAAAAATGGCACTGCTTGTCAAGGTAGAGCAAGAGCGCGCGAATTCTGCGGATTACAAGGCAAGTTGTCACTGGGCTGTGAAGTATTTGGAGGGGGGTAAGAACAACCATTTTGCTGGGCTGGATGAGTTTCGCCAGAGAGTGGAGGGGCTGTTGGAGAAGCAGGAGGAGAAGTTACGCAAACTCAGTATTGAGTATGATGAGGAGCTTTACCCTCACATGTTGTCCGCTATTGCTGAGCGCAGGTGGCTCATAAGCCATGGTCTGCGCCTTGCTGCCATGAGCACTTTGGAATCTCAGGAGGTCAAGCAGTCCTTTGGGGATGTTGTGACGTGTGCATTGGCACGTGGTAAGGCGGAAGCGGTGGAGGAGCTGCATGAAAAGAAGTTGCTGACAGTGCCCGCCGCACAGGTACCCGGATATAATGATAAAGCATATGAGGAGCTTGTTGCTGCGATGGAGGCGATGAAACTGTTAGAGCTACCTCATATTGCACAGCTGGAGCGTGACCAGGATTACCCCATAGATGTGATAATGGCGGGGTTAACCTTGGCTAGGCATGCCACCGAGGGCGCTGAGGCCCAGCCTGATTACTTTCTCAAGCCGGACGTGGCGCAACTGCAGGTTCCTATCTTTGCCCGTCCGCGTGACATCCTTAATCCTTTTGCACTTGAGAAGGAGATTCCGTTGAAGGAGTCTCTAGAGGCCCACGCCATAAGGCTTGCTAAGAAGAAGGGGGTGAAGGGCAAGGCAATATTATGCGGTGTTGGTGCAGCGCACATCCCCCGTTCTGATGGTGTACCAGTTAGCGTGGCGACTGTGTTACCTAAAGATAGTGAACTTCTGGGGAAGCTTGAGGAGGCTGGAGATGCTGCGTACCAAGTTGGCAGGTCAGAGCAAAGTCGTTGTCACAGCATCTAGGCTTTCTTCCTTGTGCAAACTTATCGTTTTTGTGTATGTTGGCCAATTTTGTTTAATCAAACTCATGGTTCTTTTGTAAAAGTTATCCTTTGGGACCCATAGTATGGGTTGTTTGTTGTTGTGGCTTGTGCGATTGTACGCACACAATATATGTTATAAAAGTTGACAATATGTTTGTGCACAATTAGTTGCCTTTGCATGAAAGACTTGTTTGTGATGTGCTATTTGTCAAATTGTTGTGAACATAGTCCTTACAAAGTTCATGACTGCAAAATATGCTAAGTTTACATGTATGGGTTGACATTACAATTACATGCGGCGTACCGCTAATACCATATCAAGAAGTCAAAAGTTTTGACTCCTAATTTGTTAAACGTGCACCGTGTGCGCTGCTGCGCATCCATCGTGGAATGCGCATTTAAACTTACTCCAACGTCTTGAGAGAAAGGTGTTTAACAAGGATTCATGATCCAATGTTGATGGGTTTGCAACCCTCTTACTCAACGAGTCATTTAGTAGGTTTACTCATCCTTTTCCCATCGTGGGGTTATTAGGTGCATGCACGCCGCGTAGGCACAGAATAATGTAACAACAATATTGATACATAAATAGATACTCACAATAAGCATGTAAAGTGAATTGTGTCGCGGAGTTAGCTAGAAACCGCGACATTTAATTAATACTTGCAAAAATAAAAAACATTTGTCTTAAAAAAAACATAAGTACGCATATACCCAGTGAGCACTTCCCTAAAGATAGCATTTCTTGAGATTGCAGATATTCCACGTGCGGGGCAACTCACGCCCATCCATGTCACGCAGCTTGTATGCTCCTTTTCCAAGTGCTTCCGTAACCTCGTAGGGTCCTTCCCACTTTGGTCCCAGCTTTCCTGTGTCTTCCGCGTGGCTTGCGTCGTTAGCACGATACACGAAGTCTCCTGGTCTAAATGAGACTCCTCGAACTTTAGCGTCATAGTATCCCTTCATTTTTAACTTTGCTTTTTCCTCACGTATGGCTGCTTGTTCGCGCCTTTCCTCCAATATGTCCAAGTCTATACGTCGCTCGTCGTCATTGGTTGCGATATTGACCTCCGCGGTACGAATAGTTGGCATTCCGATTTCGGCTGGTATAACGGCTTCCGTCCCATAGACAAGAGAGAAGGGAGTGTCCCCTGTGCTAACTTTTATTGTTGTGCGATGTGCCCACAAGACATGTGACAATTCCTCTACCCACCTGCCTTTATGTCTATCCAGGCGCGCTTTGATTCCTTCGCCTAGACTTCGATTTGCGCGCTCAACCAAACCATTGGTCTGTGGGTGTTTAACCGACGCAAAACGCTGTGTAATGCTTAATCTCGCGCACCAGTCTTTGAACGGGTTATCACAGAATTGTTTCCCATTGTCCGAAACTATTTCTCCAGGTAATCCAAAACGGCACACAATGTTATCCCAAACAAATCGTTTTACCTGATTCCCTGTGATTGTGGCGACCGCTTTCGCCTCGATCCATTTAGTAAAGTAGTCTATAGCCACGATAAGGAATTTCAATCCTCCCGCTGCAACAGGGAAGGGACCAGCGATGTCGATACCCCACTTGTGGAATGGCCATGGTGAGGTGATGGGTGTTAGCTCCTGTTGTGGTTGGCGCGGGATTGGTCTATGTACTTGGCAATCATTGCATTTCTTTATCATGTCGCGCGCGTCGCGGTGCATGGTGGGCCAGTAGTACCCAGACCGTAAGGCTCTTGCTACTACAGATCGTGGTCCTGAGTGCATACTGCATGAACCCGCATGAATCTCGCGGAGCACATAGTCTGCCTGAATAGGTCCGACGCATCGGAGCCATGGTTGTAGGAACGAACGTCGATAGAGGACACCATTTCGAAGTTCGAATCTCTGCGCCGTGCGGCGTATTCGCCGGGCATCCTTTTGTTCATGAGGGAGCGTGCCCTTGCTTATGAATTCGATGATAGGGGTCATCCACGTAGGATCCTGCTCTTCTATCACCGTAGATATCTCCATCTCCGAGATGGATTTGTTCTTCAAGATTTCGACCAACACCTGCTTTGATAGGTGCGCGAAGCTTGTGGATGCGATCTTACTTAAGGCATCCGCTTTTTTGTTGTCACCTCTAGGAACTTGCCTAATGGTGAATCTATCAAAGCCCTGGATTAGCGACTTGGTCTTGTCGAGGTATTGAATCATGTTGTCTTCTTTAGCCACATATTCGCCCAACACATGGTTGGCTACTAAACGGGAGTCCACATTTGCTTCTAGGTTACGTACACCCATTCGAGCTGCAATGCGTAGTCCCGCAATTAGGGCTTCGTACTCCGCCTCGTTGTTCGTGGCTGTGAATTCAAACAAAAAAAATCCTAAATAGCCATAGAAGGATTTTTTACTTGACGATTATTTTGAGGCATATTATGAGATTAGTTGGTCGGAGAGTTTGGAGTGGAGGCGGTTGTGGAAGGGTAATCTCTTTGAACTCTAGGTGGTGGATGAGGTCGAGTGAGGAGGAATTCAATCCAATTGATATCCTCACTTAAAGCAAGGAATTGTTTTTGGGTGAAGATGCAACAAGGGCAATACCCAACATGGGTTTCAACTTGGTTAATGTTGAGGGTGTGTGGTAGGTTTGGAGAGTAAGGTGATGAGGGAATGTTGTTTTGTTGTTGTGAGAGATGCATGGCTAAGAGGTTTGATAGGTCTTGTAGTTGATTAATGTCATCAACTAGGCTTTCTCTACTTGGAGATAGAGGTGGTGTATGGAGTTTGGTTGTCATTTTGAGGTGGAGCTTGAGTGTGAGTAACATGTGAATTGATGGGTGAGATGGGATATGGAGGATGTGAGACAACTTGTGGTGATGTGGGAGTGTCCTTAATGTAAGGATTTGGTAATGCTTGATTGGAGTGATTGTTTTCTTGAGATGGTTCATGATGAGGAGTGAGTGGTTTTGGCATTGGTGTAGGTGAACTTACATTGAGCTCATTGGATGTGTTACAACGGTTTAGTTTCATCCTCCAAATGGGTTTCACACTCATTTTGGCCACCCTTGATGGTTTGGATGTGGGTTTGTTAGGAGATGTCATTGGTGAGGATGATTGTGATGATGATGGTTGAGTATTTATTTATAGTGGAGGAAAGGTTTAAATTAGGAAAAATGAACATTTAAATGATCAAATCCAAGAAATGTTTGTGAATTTAGGGAAACAGTAGCTAAGTCTAGAGGGTATTAGGTCAAAGAGGGATGAAAAATACTATTTTACCCGTGACAGCTAGGCCGGTCCCCTTAATTAGGGGTCGGTCCCCTTAAAATTAAGGGGCCGCCCTTTATGAATTAAGGGGGCCGCCTACTGCCATTTCCCAGATTTTCCAAAAATCGATTTTTCTCAAAATTTTGTGTGAGTGTTTCTGTTTTGGTGGTTAATTTGCAGCAAGTCCATCCTTTTATGGCAATTAAGATTTTTAGCACATAGCAAGCAAGCATTCAACATTCTACATATATGACAAGTTGTAGGATAAAACTATTTCACATAATTTTGGCATATAATCATATATGAATTGAAGATCAAAAGAGTGAAGAGCATATAAAATAGTGACTAAATATAATGCACAAAGAATTTTTTCTTGTCAAGGGGGTTAAGTGAAAAACGAACCGAACTTTTGTGCAAATACTAGTGTGTGCCTAAGTACGACAAATGTGGAGTAGCGATTATTTCGACACTAAGACATGTAAAACCTAAGAAATAATCCAAGTACTCCTTGATTCAATTTTGCTCAATCAAGATTGTTGAAAGAATATATATTAGATTATATACTTTTGACAACAAGTAAGAGAACATTATGCATATGTGAAAAATGTTTTTAGCATATCTCAACAATATATGAAAATTGATTTTTATGTGCTCCTAGTTGTGAGAAGGACTTTTTAGAAAATAATAGATTAGGACTATTGTGTATATGTATAATGAGATATGCATTTAGATAGAAGAATTTGTAAAATTTTGCTTATGGACTTTTCCCAATCTTGTGTTTTTGTGTAAAATAGAAACCTAGACACAGAGAAAAAAAAATTAGTCAGTCGGGTGGGTGGTCCCTTTAAAGTCTGGGTGGTCCCCTTAAAATTAAGGGGGCCGCTCTTTATGAATTAAGGGGGCCGCCACCTGTTGAGAAAATTTTTCTCAGATTTTGACAAACAATTTATTGATGATTATCATTTCTTTATTATGCCGAAAACTTAATCAATTTGTTCCATCATTCCTAGACCTAGACGTAAGTAGTTAAATGGCTCACGTTTAAGTGGTTTAGTTAGAATATCGGCTATGTTGTCTTTCGATGAGACCTTTTCTATAGAGATATTCCCTTTTTTAACATTATCACGAAGGAAGTGATGACGAATTTCAATGTGTTTTGTTCGTGAGTGTTGAACGGGATTCTTACTTAAGTTGTGGTATATCTTATATCATAACCCGAGGTCGATTCTTGAATCTGGTTAGTTTCTAGAGAGAAAAACACTAGAGAGAATAGTTTAGAGAGAGAAAGTGTTTCTTTGTAAATGAATAATTGACTAACTTGTCTCTTCCAAAGTTGGAAGAGACTATATATAGTACTTACAATATACCGGGTATTTGAACCCGACTTAAAACCGAAAAACGTACTATTAACTATTAAACTACGAGCTATATAAAACAGTAAAATACACGGGGTGACCGAGTCTTTTTCTTATATCTAACAATCTCCCCCTAAGGGAGGTCACCCTGAAAATGCCAAACTTTATTACTTCCGTCATTAGCTCGTAGACATTTAATATCTTG
>BQNB010045080.1:0-20563 GCA_026074375.1 Tanacetum coccineum
TGACCTTTCGAGAAGAAATGCTATATGATAACGCCCAAATTATACATGTTTTCTATGGCGTTATTTGTATATATTCTATCATTTCTCATGAACTTTCAATACTTAATAGCTTAAAATTGCTTGCAGGTTCACTAGAATACATCCCGAGGTTAGATACATCAAAATCAAATATTTACTCGTTAAAGAACACATCATTCAAGAAAAGAACAACAATCAAGCCCAAAGTGTCAAATGTTCGCCGCACTTACCATTTGTGCGTCGCACTTTCCTTCAAGTCAAAATCGCATTAACTCAACAAGTACGTCGCACATTTTTTTTTGTGCGCCGCACTTACTCAATAAACATTTAATACTTGTGCATTTAATCACCAAGTGCGCAACATAATCTTTTGTGTGCGCCGCACTTTCACCCGAATTTCAGCCTATAAATAGAGCCTCAAAATCTCTCATTTTGATATATCTCATCTCATCTCTCAACACAACAAAAACACAAACTCTTTCTCTAAGAATAAACACCATATCTTTTAGAGATTCAAGATCGAAGAACCAAGAACGAGGAAGAACATCATATTAGTATAAGCAATATAATAAAGTTTGTTATTAAAGCAAGATATGTTATGAACTCCTTAGCCATGAGAGCCTAAATCTCTCATGACTACTCGGTGATGTTATGATAATGAATAAGCATTTGGTATGATCGTGATCTCTTTAATCTCAAGCTTATGTTGCAATCCTAATATATCTTATCTTATCCATCTTTGCTTATCAACTTAAATTATATAATCATATCGGTATAGGTCGAGAGACCCGGTATGATCTATGTGGTTTTAAAGATTTGTCTATGGTCTTTATCGTTTGTGCCGAGAAATCCACTTTCGTAAATTGATAAACAAATAAGCTTTGATATACTAGTAACTGGATTATTTGAGTGACACATTTGGTCTAGTTAACTAAATATAAGTCTTGAGTTAATTAAGTTAGTTTGTGAAAATGTTTTCTGACGAGAAAATCCTTGTTATAAATTAAGGTCCCATCTTTAAGGTCAATATTATTACCAATACTTATAAATTATTTTCAACTATCTGAGTAGTCATCCTTATTATCACCGGTAAAACAAAAGTTACTTTTGAAATTGTTAAAATCTATTTTATTTCTGATTATTAGAACACTACTCAAATCCCTGTGGAATGACCTGGTCTTACCTAAAGGGTTATACTACATACGTGGGTTATACTTTTACCCGTGTGTTTCCCTATAATAAAATTGGTATTTTCAGTCATTATAAATTTAAAGCTTTTGAAACACATCAAAGTTTTTGGCGCCGCTGCTGGAGACTTTTAAGCTGTTATGTAGTCAACTCTGGAAAATTATTTTAACTCCTCTTTTTCAAAAATCGTCGTACTGTTTCCTGGCATATTGAACCCTAACAATTTTCTTATTGGATGCTCACATGCTATACTATTCTAATTTGTTGATCAGTTTCCCAAAACTAACGTATCTGAATCGAAGACTCTTTGACGAACTGAAGCTGTTTCGTACATGATCAAAGAATTATTCCACCTACAAAATCCATGATTTATCTATACAGCCTGTCTTAACATAAATTTCTTCTATAACTTTTTATAATTTTATTCAAAATTTCTTACCTATGGATTGATGAACCCATGTGGTCTGGCCGACCATGTTGTCGCCTCCGACTCCTGGGTTCGCAATCACTATTCTGAAATCAGACCAATGAATATTTGCTTTGAAAGGTATAACCACTATGACCTCTGGTCAAGGAAATCCAATTTCGATGGCTGAACCAAAAAACCATTCATCACAACACATCACGAATTCCTTAGAATCTGCGTTATGTTTATGTTTAAATACAGAGATACTGAAAATGAAGCCGTCCGCCTGATGATGTTTCCCCTATCACTCACTAGAGAAGCAAAAACATGGCTGGACGAACTCAACGAAGGAACTATCGAAACGTGGGATGAACTTCGAACTGCTTTCATTAGCCGATTCTTTCCCCCAGCTCTTTTTGACTGACTCCTCAGAGAAATCCGAGCTTTTTCTCAACATGAAAATGAATCTCTAACCGATGCTTGGCTTCGTATGAAGGAAATGCTCCGAAACTGCCATGGTCACAATCTGTCCAAAGGCAACATTATAAAAATCTTCTATCATGGTCTCAGCGAGATAACCCAAGAAGTTCTGAATGCCGCTGCTGGTGGTATTTTTCTCTATAAAACACCAAATCAAGCTTATCAGCTTCTCGAAGATAAAGTCTTACTCAAGCTCGATTGGGCTAAAAATCAAAAAACCAAATCATCTCTTAAGAAAACCGTTGCTTTCGCCGATGAAGGTAGCAGTAATTCTGATACTGACAAAATTATGGCCCGAATGGATGCCATGACTCTGAAAATGGATGCTCAGTACAAAGAACTCCAATCTAATGCTAAAAAAACAAAACCCGATCTTGATGAAGATGACATACCCATGTCCCGTGAAGAAGAAGCCAAATTCATGCAAACTTTTTGTAAGACTCGTTTTTACAATGATTACCGCGACCGAGACTCAAATCGCGATAATTGGCATTCAATCGATCCAATACCGATGATACATCCTATGATCTTCAGAAACAATTTAACGATTTCATGAAATCTCAACAATCAACCAACGCTTTTGTCAAAGAAACGTTCATGGATCTCAAAACCCAACTCAAAACCGTAGCCAAAAATCATCAAGCTTCAATCCAGAACCTTGAGACTAAGTTTGACAGACTCGCTGACAAGCAATCTGGTCGACCTTCTGGATCTCTTCCAAGTAACACTCAACCAAACCCAAAAGGGCATAACTCCAAAGCCTATCAACCACCGCAATCTCGCAATGAGCATGTAAATGCCGTATTCACAAGAAGTGGTAAATCCTATAACCCACCAGTTAACCCAAATGATCAACAAGACAATTCTGAAACCCCTATCAATTTCGATAGTGATGATGAAGACGATGAACCTACACCACAACCAAAAACTCAAAATCCAAAACCAGTTAAAGAAACTCCGTTACCCAAACCATACAAACCAAAAATCCCGTATCCTCAACGTCTATGGAAAGAGAAAATGGAAGCCCAATACGGAAAATTCCTCGACATGATCCGCGCCGTTCGAATCAACGTACCTCTTATCGACGTCTTAGCCGGAATGCCTAACTATGGAAAATTTCTCAAAGAACTCATAAGCAACAAGCATAAAATCGAACAAATTTCTGCCGCTTTCCTTAGCGATGAAAGCTCAGCAATGATCCAGAATAAAGTTCCACCAAAACTCGGAGATCCCGGAAGTTTTCTTATTCCATGTAATTTCAACAAAACTTTTTCCTGTAATGCTTTAGCCGATCTTGGTGCTAGCATTAACCTTATGCCATATTCCTTATATGCCAAACTATCTCTCGAAACTCTTAAACCTACCAAAATGAGCGTAAGATTAGCCGACAGATCATTCCAATACCCTGTTGGAATAGCTAAAAATATGCTCGTTGAAGTTGGTAAATTCACCTTTCCTGTCGATTTCGTTATTCTCGAAATGGAAGAAGATAGCAAAGTTCCCCTAATCTTGGGACGACCATTTCTTCACACTGCCGATGCAGTTATTCGAGTTAAACAGAAACAACTCAATCTTGGAGTTGGAACTGAACGAATGATCTTCAATATCGATTCTGCGATGAAACACTCCTATTCGAACGATGATACCTGTTTCAGTATCGATGTCATTGATGAAATCTTAGAAGAAGATTTCGATGCTCTTTTAGACGAAGGTAGTAAAATCCTCCATTCCATCGAAGGAACCCTTCTCGAAGAAGAAATCTTTGCTGAATTTGATGAATTCATGGCAATGACTGCCGATGAAAACTCTGACTCTGAATCCGATACCGAAGAACCACCATTCGAGAAAATCACCATCAACACAGACTATAAAATCAAAACATCTCTTGAAGAACCTCCTACGGATCTCGAACTTAAACCCCTTCCTGATAATCTGGAATATGTATTCCTGGAAGAACCCTCTTTTCTTCCTGTTATCATATCATCTCAGCTTTCCAAAGAAAAGAAAAACAAACTTGTATCCATCCTTAAAAAGCACAAGGAAGCTTTTGCCTGGAAAACAACAGACATTCCTGGTATTTGCCCATCATTCTGCAAACACAAGATACAACTTCTGGATGACAAAAAACCCGTTGTCCAAAAACAAAGAAGGTTGAATCCAAATATGCAGGAAGTTGTTAAGAAAGAAATCATGAAACTCTTGGATACCGGTATTATTTATCCAATTGCCGATAGTCCTTGGGTTAGTCCTATTCACTGTGTACCAAAGAAAGGTGGTATTACAGTTGTCACCAACGAAAATGATGAACTTGTTCCAACAAGAACCGTTACGGGTTGGCGAGTATGCATCGATTATCGTAAACTCAATGAAGCAACCGCAAAAGATCATTTCCCTTTGCCGTTTATGGATCAAATGTTAGAAAGACTCGCAGGAAATAAATATTTCTGTTTCCTCGATGGTTTTTCTGGATATTTTCAAATTCCTATCGATCCTAATGATCAAAAAACATTCACATGTCCTTTCGGAACATACGCTTATAGACGAATTCCTTTCGGTCTATGTAATGCTCCTGCCACATTACATGTTAGCAATCTTTCATGACATGATCGAAGAATCAGTCGAAGTAATCATGGACGGTTTTTATGTCTTCAAAAACTCTTTCGAAACCTGCCTAAACAACCTCGATAAAATGCTCCAAAAGTTGCTTAAGATGCTCATCTTGTCCTTTAATGGGAAAAATGTCACTTCAATGTTCAAAGAAGGTATTGTGCTTGGACACAAAGTGTCTAGTACAGGACTCGAAGTCGACAAAGCAAAAATCAATGTAATCTCAAAACTTCCACAGGTGTTAGAAGCTTTCTTAGACATGCCAGTTTTTACCGACATTTCATTAAGGATTTCTCAAAAATTGCTCGACCTCTTACTAAGCTGCTTGAAAAAGATACTCCATTTGAATTCGATGACGAATGTCAAAAAGCATCGAATATTAAAAGTAGAACTAATGTGTTTATGATCGTAAGCCCAAACTGGAATCTTCTGTTTGAACTTATGTGTGATGCAAGTGATTTCGCAGTTGGAGCCGTCTTAGGTCAAAAAGATGGTAAAATTTTCACCCGATCTACTTCGCAAGCAAAACCCTTAATCCAGCTCAACAAAAATACACCGTAACTGAAAAAGAGCTTATGGCTGTAGTTTTTGCATTTGACAAATTTAGATCCTATCTTTTTCTCTTAAAAACTATTGTTCACACCGATCATTCAGCTCTAAGGCACTTATTCAAGAAACAAGATGCTAAACCACGTCTTATTCGATGGATCTTACTCTTGCAAGAATTTGACATATAAATTAAGGATAGAAAAGGAATAGAAAATGTTGCAGCCGAGCACTTGTCCCGAATTGAAAATGACAAGTCAAGCAATGACAATGAAGTCGATGATAACTTTCGTGGAGAAACTCTAATGGAAATTAATACTAAAGATGAACCTTGGTTCGCAGACTTTGCAAATTACTTGGTCGTTGATATTTTACAGAAAGGGATGACATATCAACAAAAAACAAATTTTTCTTCGACCTCAAACACTACTTTTGGGAGGAACCCTACTTTTTCAATGTATGTTCTAACGGTATGATTAGACGCTGTATATCTGGACCAGAAACTCGAACCATTTTAGATCAATGTCATCACGGACCCACCGGTGGACATTATGGACCGAATATAACTGCTAAAAAGGTCCTAGATTCAGGATTCTACTGGCCAACAATCATCAAAGAAGCTCATACTCTAGTCTGCCTATGTGAAGCATGTCAAAAGACAAGAAATATATCAAAACGTGATGAGATGCCCTTAAACAACATTCAAGTATGTGAAATTTTTGATATATGGGGTATTGACTTTATGGGACGATTCCCAAAATCATATAAGTTTGAATACATTCTTGTCGTTGTTGATTACATATCCAAATGGGCCAAAGCTCATGCTTTACCAACCAATGATGCTCGATTATTTGTCACCTTTTTGAAGAAACTATTCTGCCATTTCGGAATGCCCAAAGCTCTAATCAGTGATAAAGGAACTCACTTCTGCAACAAAATAATGGAAAAACAATGAAAAGATATGGAGTTAACCACCGTTTCTCCACATCATATCATCCTCAAACCAATGGTCAAGTTGAAAACACGAACAGAGCTCTTAAAAGAATTCTTAAAAAACTGTTCAAGACAATCCTACTATTTGGTCAAGAAAACTTGATGACGCTCTGTGGGTTTTTCGCACTGCCTATAAAACACCTATCGGTACCACACCTTACAAACTCATATATGGAAAAAACTGCCACTTACCATTTGAATTTGAACACCGTGCATACTGGGCCTTGAAGAATTGCAATCCAAAACTCATCGCTGCTGGTGAGAAAAGAATGTTTCAGTTACATGAACTTGACAAACTTAGACACCAAGCCTATGAAAACTCTCGTCTATACAAAGCAAGAATAAAGTCTGGCATAATAGAAAACTAAGGATGAGAAAATAATTCAAGCACGGAAATAAGGTTTTGCTATTTCACTCTAAGTACAAATTTAAACAACCGAAACTCAGATCTTGATGGTTAGGACCTTATGTAGTGAAACATCAATATCCATCCGGATATGTTGAACAATATGGTAAAGATGGAAAGACGTTCATAGTCAATGGCCATCGACTTAAACTATATCATGAAGAAGATAATGACCCAAAGGAAGCAGTAACTCCCTTTTTCCCAAAAGAATGACTCACGAAGTACGAGTCTAGCTAAAGACTCTCTTAAAAATTAAGCGCTTCTTGAGAGGCAACTCGTGCTTCACTTAAGTGTGGAGGAGTCCCTCCTCTATTCTTCTGTCATATCCTTTATTTACTTTCTAAAAAAACAAAAATATTTTCTTTTTGTGTGCTTTTGTACTAACTTTTATGCAGGTACTATAGCTTAAAGATACGGAAAATTATGAAGTATGCTCAAGGATAGCTCTCTCGCAGCTATATCTATATGCCCCGGGAAGTACCGTTTTTCCTTAATTTTCCCTATTTTATCTTTATTATCAGTTATCACATTGAGGGCAATGTTCAACTTAAGTGTGGAGGGGAGCCAAATAGGAAAAATTAATTATATCCCTCCATGTTTGCCCTATCAAAATTTTTCAACTTATACTTTCAAAAATCTTAATATATATATATATACATATATATATATGCTGTCAAAATTAAAAAAATGCACTTAGTAAGGCAAATCCAACCGGATTGACACTATAACTAGCACAACCTTGTCCACTAAATTGTGAGAATTATAAGCCTCCAGAATATTCGGGTACCCACTTTTGATGCCTAAGATAATTGATGCCTTTAGCTTGTTCGAGTTAAGGAGTGAGCAATCATATGTATCTATTCCATTGTTATGGATGTGTATATGTGGTTTTGTCGCCTTTTTTAGAGCGATGGTATTAGTTAATCATTATATTTGAGCGAGCCGGTAATTTAGAAGCTCTAGATCTTGTGCTTAATCATCATTTACTAGACCGAAGCCTAATCACATTTATTGAATTCTGCAAGTCCATATTCTTACAAGCACTCCCTTTAGTGAAACGTTGCTGAAATACCTAAGATGAATGAAGAAGTTCTATGCCAAGCCTTAGCTATCATTTGGTATAAAAAAATTATATATGTATGTAGTTCAAAGAAATAAAGGCTTATGTTTTGGCAAGTGAAGTTTGTATCCGCTCTAGTATCAAGTTCCGCCCTTCGGTCAGGTTTATGTGTTAAGTACAAGCCTATGGTAGCTGTCTAGATTATGTCTGTGCAAATTGAGTGTTTTTCACAAATATATAAACCCTGTCTGAGAAGCATAAGTAAATTAAAAATCAAACACTATCCCTATGTGAGATGCTATGTTATATGTATATGCCTAAAAAGTTACTAATACGCAAACTCTTATAAATCTAAATTTTCTCCACGTCACGATTAATGATTTTATTTTCTCGCTTCGATTGCTTGAGGGCGAGCAATAAGCTAAGTGTGGAGGGATTTGATAACGCCCAAATTATACATGTTTTCTATGGCGTTATTTGTATATATTTTATCATTTCTCGTGAACTTTCGATACTTAATAGCTTAAAATTACTTGCAGGTTCACTAAAATACATCCTGAGGTTAGAAACATCAAAATCAAATACTTACACGTCAAAGAACACATCATTCAAGAACAGAACAACAATCAAGCCCAAAGTGTCAAATTTGCGCCGCACTTACCTTCAAGTCAAAGACAGTCAAAATCGCATTAACTCAACAAGTACGCCGTACAATCTTTTGTGTGCGTCGCACTTCCCATCTGATATGAAGAATTTATTAAGACTTTATTGCTACTGCATTTACACCCTAAGTATGCCGCACATATTCTCTTGTACGCCGCACTTACTCAATAAACATTTAATACTTGTGCATTTAATCACCAAGTGCGCCGCACAATCTTTTGTGTGCGCCGCACTTTCACCCAAATTTCAGCCTATAAATAGAGCCTCAAAATCTCTCATTTTGATATATCTCATCTCTCAACACAACAAAAACACAAACGCTCTCCATATCCCATACAAACTCTTTCTCCAATAATAAACACCATATCTTTTGGAGATTCAAGATCGAAGAACCAAGAACGAGGAAGAATATCATATTAGTATAAGCAATATAATGAAGTTTGTTATTGAAGCAAGTCATGTTATGAACTCCTTAGCCATGAGAGGCTAAATCTCTCATGACTACTCGGTGATGTTATGATAATGAATAAGCATTTGGTATGATCGTGATTTCTTTAATCTTAAACTTATGTTGCAATCCTATTATATCTTATCTTATCCGTCTTTGCTTATCAACTTAAAATATATAATCATATCGGTATAGGTCAAGAGACCCGTTATAATTTATGTGGTTTTAAAGATTTGTCTATGATCTTTATCGTTTGTGCCGAGAAATCTACTTTCGTAAATTGATAAACAAATAAGCTTTGATATATTAGTAACCGAATTATTTGAGTGACACATTTGGTATAGTTAACTAAATATAAGTCTTGAGTTAATTAAGTCAGTTTGTGAAAATGTTTTTCTGACGAGAAAATCCTTTTTAAAAATTAAGGTCCCATCTTTGAGGTCAATATTACCAAGACTTATAAATTATTTTCAACTATCCAAGTAGTCATCCTTATTATCATTGGTAAAACAAAAGTTACTTTCGCAATTGTTAAAATCTATTTTCTTTCTGATTATTAGAACACTACTCAAATCCCTGTGGAACGACCTGGTCTTACCTAAAAGGTTATACTATATACGTGGGTTATACTTTTACCCGTGTGTTTCCCTATAGTAAAATTGGTATTTTCAGTCATTATAAATTTAAAGCTTTTGAAACATATCATGTGACAACCATGATTTAGCGAGGTTAGTTTAACCATTAGAGTTAACTTGCTAGCTTTATGTGTTTTAAGTTATATGCATAAGTCGTTTATGTGGATTATGTGATATGATATGTGTGCTATTATATGTGCTTGTGAGTATGGAAATGGATGATTTAGTTATTCCATCTCGTAATTGATTATGATTTTGGAATAATATGTGCATTTGAGCATTAGTGCATTTGAGCATTTGAAGCGATTGAGAATTTAGTGATATCGAGTGTGAATCGTTAATCTCGGATTGAGATTATTTAGTATATTAAGGTTTTATAATTTAATTAGGTTGTAATAAATAAATATAGCTTAGGAAAAATTTAATAAGTAGTATAAGTGTTTTTAATTTAAGTTTTGTATTTATTTAAGTGTTTAAAGTAAATATGTAATAAATAGTTTAGTATAAGTGTAAAAGAAAAAAAATAATTTTTTTATAAATAATAAATGGACGAATTTTTATAAAGAATTTATAAAAAAATTATTTAAAAGGGGCGTTTGTTGGATCGGTTTAACAAGAGAAAAATGAGGGGGAGAGCCCAAGTCTAAGTGTAACTCAAATCAGTATATATATAAAAATAAAACTGCATTCACATCTTTTTTTATATGTGTCGAGCCCTTCATAAAAACCTAGCAACCATTGAAGATTTTTTTAAGCTTTCAAGATCAAGGTTTGATCATTCTTCCAAATCTTAATTTTTTTCAAATCTTTATTCTAGTAATCAAATCTATGTTTTAATTATTGTATATAATGTAACAAATAAATTGATAGATTAGGGTTTTATAAAAATACTGTAATTATTATGTTATGATCATTAAATATTGCTCTGGGTATAATAATTAAGGTTTGGGTATCTTTAATTAGGTTTAATTATGATAAATTTAGAATTAAAATGTGGGCAGAATTTTAGGTCATCTTACTAGAGCCATAACTCGGTCATACGGATAACTTTTATTGATTTTATTGATTTTATTGAGCCTAAAATTAACTATAGAGAGTCTACTTTCCAACCCAAGTGGTTTCAGTAATTAAAAGTGAGTGAAAGTCAGTCAAAATAATTTTACAAGATTCGTTGTCAAAACTGAGTTTTAGGGGCAGATTCTGGATTGTGATTGTGAGGTCAAAACCATATCAAAACGTCTTTTTAATTGATGGGATTACTAAAGTAGCAATTTTATGATGTCTATGAGTTTTTAGAATTTTTGTAGATTTTTCCTAAGTGTCTAAATGGGTCTGGTCGAGTCAAACTTTTGAGTGGTCCAATCAGGTCAATTTCTGAACACTTTGCGATGTTGATTTTTTTTTTAAATAGCTAGACTTATTATTATTTTTCTAAAAATTTCAGTAGTTATACAACTCATTAAAGATATAGGAAATGCAGTATATTTTTCTAAAAATTTCGGAGGTCATGTGTGCTGATTTGGTATATGTGTGGCTTTCTCTTGGAATTAGGGCTTTGGTATGGATCTCGTACAATCTCCGTCTTTGGCTAGCATTCTTATTCTCCGAGAAAGTTGTTACGGACGCCTTTGGGATTCTTTTGGTCACTTAGTTGCGTCATGCATTTTCAAGAGCTGTGAGTTAAGTTGGAATACTTTGATTTATGTTTATCATGATTATGTTATAGTTTTCCTTCTTAGTTAGGTCATGAGAGTGGCATGTCACTCTTATGTTAGTTGTTGCACATTGTTTATGTGCATGTTATTGCCCATGTAACGGGCTGTGATATAGGACATCACTTATATCCATTGTACTTCAATGATTTTTTGGTGTAATGCATTTTACCGGGGTATTGATTCCCTTTTACCCAAAAAAAATGCAGTATGAAAATCTAAATGGGTCATTTAGTATTTTATTAGTGATCATGAAGTGACTACTAAATTCTGCTATAATCTGAAAACTTGAAAAAAGGGATATAAGGTATTTAGAGTATAAATAAAGTATGTGAAGTATGGTAGGGTGTTTATAAGCATATTATAAACATTAGTATCCATGAACTAAAGGTTACATGTTTAAGGCCGTGAAACCTTAAGCATTCGTAACCCGTAGATTTTGTTTGTGTAGACTTTGCTTGGATTTTGTGTGCACGTTTGTGAAGCTTGAGGTGAATATTCATAGCCCATTTCTCTATGTTTTCTTGGGGTAAAAATGATACTTAATTGATTTTGAAATGTTGTAAGTGCTGCGAATAAGTGTTTACTTGTTTTTGGACATTACATGATATTATAGGCATTTTGTATTCATTATTGGATCAGAGGATGTACGCCTACCCGATATTGTATTGTGAGTTTTGGATCCGTGGTACGTCTCCCCATGTTGTATGAATTGTTGGATCGGAGGGGTACGCCTACCCTATGCTGTGTGAATTGTTAGAATCGGATGATGGATCGAAGGGGTACGCCTACCCAGGATGGAACGGAGGGATACACCTATCCCATGTTTGTGTGGTACATTCTGAGTGAGCTTGGTTGCTAATAGTGCCAGTGCTAATCTAAGCCCGAATATGTAATTAATTGTGTAATGATTTTAATTGCTGCATTTGTGTATAATATTCTTGTATGTCCTAATGATTTCTGATTCGCAGCAAGAGTAAGTAATTTATGTCAAACCTGTGAATCTCACCAACATTATTGTTGACGTTTTAAAGTATCATTTTCAGGTGAGCATAGTGAGGCCAAGGATGTTAAGTTATGTTAGAGAGACTTTAGGAAATCTGCATTTTGAAGCCTTCTTTTTAAGAGACTCCATTTCATATTTTCGTACTTTGGTTATTTTAATTAATCATGATGTTATGTTTGGATTTATTTTTCTATGTTTATGTATTGTGTTTGCGATTAACCTCAATACAAGACCCTTCTTATATTAGGTGTCGTCATAACACTTTGGATTTTATTTTTTTGCATTCTAGTTATTCCTTATTGTTGACACTAATGTGTTGTGATGATGTCTATCTTGTTACGCCTCGCGTTTCCGCCTTGGTGGGGTGTGACATATACCAAGCGTAAAATCGGCGGGATAGATATATATACAACGAAACTTTAGGGCTTGACTTTATGAAAGCAGTAAAAATAGGATGAGAGTAATGATGTAATCATAGGTTTTTGTAGGTTTACAAGATAATTACAAATTTTAAATATTGCACATTTTAATTTTCAAAAATAATTGAAAATTTTTCGAATCTTCACATGTCTGGTGGAGCGACGCCGTTAGGATAAAGCCTGACGCCTTCTCCACCCACTGTGAATGTTTCTTCTTCGTTTTTATTGAAAAATTTCCTACACACTATTTATTAGTTAAATCCTGTGTAAAACACTGCATAAAACATGGGATTAATCATTACAATCATATGACTCGAAACTGACGCGAATTAATCTAAACTATTTATTTTAAATGTTTGAATTGGTTCATATAAACCGGATATTTTCCCTTACACTTATTTTATTCAAAATACCTTTGATTATAAACAAGACGAAGTTATAAACAATACAAAGCATGATTACAAAATAATTCAAACATAAAAGAATAAACGATAAATAATTAAAACATACGACACTCCTAAATGCGGGAAAATAAATATTAGGTTGCCTCCCAAAAAGCGTTTTTCTTTATTTACAAGTCTTGTAGCTAGACTCGAAGTCACACGTCCTTACGTGACTTCTCCTTTATCATTCACGTCATTTTCTACTTTGACGAGAGTGGGATGCTTATTTTGAAGGTTTTTCTCCTCCATTGGTCAAACTCTATCTCCTTTTCCTGGTGAAGTTTTATCCTTTCTGCCTATTTTAAGACTAGCTTATTCACGGTCATAGTAGGGGATATAGGCTCTATATCGTTCTTAATTCCTCTCTTGATCTTACAAAGGGATTCAGGTATCTTATGGAAACTTATCTTACACTTTCCAGATCTCAAAGTTATGGTTCCTTTATCAAACTTAATCACGGCTTTAGCGGTAGTCAAGAATGGTGTTCCTAAGATGAAGGGTCTCTTTTCATCCTCTTTTATATCTAGGATTACGAAGTCGACGGGGTACACAAATCCAGCAACATCAACTAATGCGTCCTCTGCTATTTCTAAAGGGTAGATATACGAATGGCTAGCTAGGGAAAGTATAATGTCCGTCTCACAGGCCTTTCATTGGTTAGTTTCTTGTAGGTGGAGAGATGCATGATGTTCACGTCGAATCCTTGGTCTATTAGGGCGTTCATCTGTTTCAAACCTCCTATGTTATAAGGTATTTCAAAATTTCCTCCAATGTCCTCCTTCCTTGTTATCTTTTTGTTAAGGATTGCTTCATAAACAGGCCACTAGGTAACAAATTATAGGTCTTCTATTTCATTTTTCCTACTTGGGTTGCCGACATGGAGTCATTGAACCTTTGATTTTCTACAAGTCCCTCGATTAGTTTTTTTGTTGATTTTATGCTTTAGGTAATACCCTACGGCATGGGAATTGGAAACTCCTGTCGGCTCTTCCTCTTCATTCTTTGTGATGTTCTCCCTTACGCTTTAGGCTATCTTTTCATCAACTTCATTCGTCTCGTCAACTTCCTTAAGAGGTTTTTCTTCCTTAGATTTTCTAGGTTCCACTATGCTTTCACTAACCGCCCCGTTGTTTACTATGTTTTTTCTTCCTCTACTCGAATGATGGAGATGGAATTTACGTTCTTAGTAATGGGTACCTAGCCTCTTCTCTAATTAATACATCTTTTGGAGTTCGGCTGGCTATGAGTTCCTTAAGAAGTCCGAACATTTTTGTCATTTTGTCGTTAATCTCTTCACACTGTTTGAAGATAGCATTTTCGAACCTCTCCATTCTTTTGGTTTGTGCTGCCACGTAATCTCATACTTGATCCTCAAAAGTGGTTGCTTGGGTCTGAGGGTATGGACTAGTACGTTTAGGAAAAGTGAATGGGTTCTTCTTTGGTGGCTCACTTTGGTTTCGCGGATGGGGGTTTGAGGAAACTGCTTCAACGTATGCTTGAGGAACGTGTGTTGAGCTTGGCCTAGGTGTTGGTTGTGATCCTTTCAGCAAGAAATTAATCTGAACTTTAAGCTCGAGAAGTCTTTGGTCGGGCATTTTTGAAGTGGTTTGTGATGTGGAAATAACCTTGACCAGTTTGACGAATTCTTTTGAGTCATTCCAGCCCTCATGGTCGTAGAGGGCAAGGTTCTCAATGATTTCCCAAGATTCGTCAGCATTCTTATTGCAGAGTTTGCCGCCGTCGGCGCGGTCAATTTCGCACTTAAGATGAAAGGAGACTTGATCATAAAAAATTTGAATTTGAAGCCAACGATCGATACCATGATGAGGGAATTTTTAAAGTAAGTCCTTAAAATGAGTCCATGCTTCAAGAAGAGACTCTCCTTGATGTTGTTGGAACATCATGATGTCATTGTGGAGTTTTGCAGTCCTTCTCGACGAAAAGAATTAAGCAAGGAAATGAGTAGTAAGATCATCCCACATGGAGATGGAATCTGCTGGAAGACGTTCAAGCCAATTGCTAGCTTGATCGCGAAAGGAAAATTAAAATAAACGTAGGCGGGTTCTTTCCCTATTTGCAACATCAAGGTCAAGTGAGTGCATAAGTTTTAAGGAATCCTTGAGATGTTGGTTTGGATCCTCGGACTGAAGTCCGTGGAATGAGCATCTGTTTTGCACCAACCGGATAGTGTCGGATAGAAGAGGCACCACATTGTTCCCTTCGAGGAGCTCAATGGTGTTCTTGTAGCCCTCGTGGCTAGGTCTGGAGTAATCTTCAAGAGTACAGATAGGATTCGCGTCTCCTATATTGGTTGACGAGAATGATTTACGAAACAAATAACACAAAGAAAAGATAGACTACGATAAAGCTAATATAACGAAAATAAAGATCTCACTTGAAAGGATTCAAGCGATTAGACCCAAGTTAAACAATGGTCGAAACCTAACTATTCCTCACGCAATGGCGCCAAAAACTTGATGCGGTTGTCGTTAGACTTCAACAAGAAGTTTTATAACTCCCTAGGCAGTGCACCTAATTGTTGTAGTGTAGTATAGGCAAGACTCGGAGGTTGTTATCATTATCTAGGGGAATAGGTTAGGAAGGCTTGATCAAGGTCTACAGGGTTGAGAGAAGATTCTTTTTGTATTTTTTTATAGAAAGTAAGTAAAATCATGGTTTGAGAGGTTGGTTTGTTTAACTAATTAAAACTAAATATGATCTAATCATGTACTACTCCTTAGATTACTTCTGCTAATCTTGTTGCTTTGTCACACTTGTGATGATCTATGTAAGTATTTCCTAAGTCATGAACAAATTACACGAACCCGCCATCTAATTAATATTCTGTTAAGGCAACACACAAGTAAGGTAGTATGAAGACTATTACAAGGCCCCTAAGAGTATATTAAATGCAATTGAAATATCTTAAGAGAGATCAACCATATTAGGGGTAAGGTAGTATGAAGACTGTTACCGATGGTATCCTTTCTACACTCTCGCGTTTCCCTAGACGTCTATGCCAATTTAATATCTTATGGCTAGTTTTCTAAAGCCTAACGCTCACATCCATCACAATAAGCAACATTAAAAGGATCTACAATCTAAGTTTCATACAATCATAAGTAAATACAAAGGAGGGTTTAGCCTAGCATGTTATAAAGAAAGCAAGAACATAAATCAATCAAACAACACATAGACATATTGAATGATTAAAGATAAACAATATTACTTGATTAAAACATGGATTAAGGTCAGTTACAATAGGGTTTTGAGGCCCTAAAGACGACCTAAAAACTGCTAGAATGATTAGGGTTCATCTCCCAAAAGTTATACTAAGTTACACACTTAAAACCCGAAAACCAGTTTTGTATATATAGGAAAAATGACGCGACGGCGTCGCTTTGAAGCCATGACACCGTCACCACGTCGATGGTTCTAGATCCACTTTAAGGCACCTACATTCTAACGTCGTCACAAAATCCTTGACGCCGTCACTTTGAAAATCACGACGCCGTCGCTTTATACTGGCGACGCTGTCTCCACGCTCTGGATGCGTGGTTCTTTAAGATACTTGGTGTAGAGTCGTAGTCTTGTCTGTTTCTTCTCTAAATGATCCTAATTCACGTGTATTTCCTCCAAATGTCATCCAAGTGTTAAAAACCTAAAAACAAATGATTAAGCACATAATCTGGGCATATTTGCATGATTTAGGGGGTAAAATGACCATAAAATAGTGTATAAAATGACATCTCATCAGCTTTAATCTGAATGATCTTTTCGGTTGTTTCATGAACAATCTCTGGGCCAGTGAGCTGACTATCCCCAACCTCAGCCCAACAGATAGGTGATCGGCACTTATGACCTTATAATGCCTCAAATGGTGCAGCCTTAATGCTTGTGTAATAACTATTATTGTAAGAAAATTCCACCAAGGGTAAATGTCTGTCCCAACCCTTTCTGAATTCAATCACACAGGTACTTAGCATATCCTCTATTATTTGAATAGTCCTTTCACTTTGACCATCAGTCTGTAGATGATAAGTTGTACTCATGTCTAGCTGAGTACCCAAAGCTTTCTAGAGTGTTTACCAAGAGTGAGAAGTGAATTTGCTATCTCTATTAGAGATGATTGATACCGTCACTCCATGCCTCAATACTACCTCCTTCAAGTACTATCTCGTTAGCTTCTCCATCGAGTCTATTACTTTCATTGGTTGGAAATGTGCAGATTTAGTGAGTCAGTCGTGATTACCCAAATTGTATCTTGACCACTCGATGTCTTGGGTAGTTTAGTGACAATGTCCATCATGATATTTTCCTACTTCCATTGGGGAATCTTAGGTTGAACCAACAAACCTGATGGTTTTTGGTATTTGGCCTTTACTTTGGCACATGTTAGACATTTTCTAACAAAAGTGGCAATCTCTGCCTTCATATTAGGCCACCAATATAAATCTTGAGATCATGATACATCTTGTCTGATCCAGGATGAATTGAGTGTTTAGAATTGTATGATTCGTTCATGATCAAATCCGTCAATCCCCCAAATTGTGGCACCCAACTCCATTTCTTAATACAAAGTGTTCCATTAGCATGCGTCTTGAATTCTTTGTTCATACCACAGAGGTTTTCTTCTTTAATGTTTTCTTCTTTCATGGCTTCAGCTTGAGCCTTCAGAATCTGAGATGTGAGGTTTAAGTTGATTGTCCTCATTAAGGCTCGATCTTGTAGCGGCTTTCCTTTCCTTTCGGCTTAAGGCATCTGCCACCACGTTCGCCTTTCCAGGATGATAATGAATCTCACAATCATAATCACTCAGCAGCTCCAACCATCGATGTTATCTCATGTTCAACTCCTTCTAATAATATGTTGCAAGCTCTTATGATCAGTGAACACAACGCACTTCGTACCAAATAAATAGTGTCTCCACATCTTGAGGGAGAACACTATAGCCCCTAATTCTAAGTCATAAGCTGTGTAGTTCTTTTTATGAATCTTGAGCTGATGGGATGCATAAGCTATTGTAGGTCCAAGGTGTTTTGGATCTGTTGAGCCTTTGTATGACAATAACTAACTTGAATAAATCCAAGTTAACTATGTGAGAGACAATGACTATGAATACTTATGCTAATGCGGAATCTTAACACAAATACTAAGAAGAACAATTGTAAAACTAACTTTGTATATTGCTATTGATTTCTATTAGGTTTGGATACCTAAAACACTATGCCGTATGGTTCCTTTTATACACCAAGGAAACCCTAATAGGCTTTACAAACGTGTGAAAGGATAATACTTATCCTTTCCTAATATATCTCTAAGATAACTATTCTGTTACATAAACAGACTTAACTAAACACGACCAGTACTAACTATAGTACTGCCAGACTTAACTTACTAACTTTAGTACTGCCAGACTTAACATAGTACTTGGCAGAACTAACTAATACTACCAGACTTAACTGTTATACTACCAGTATTAAGTCTTTTACAATATATTTCCCAACAATCCTCCCCTAACTTGATCTTCACTTGTGAACTTCAAGTTTCTTTAAGTACCTTCATCTTTGAGCTTCTGAAAATTGTTGTAAACTTTGTCTTTTAAAATATTTGGAACTACCACATTTGATTTTCTTGAATTACTTGCAGCTCCTTGTTCTTTGCAGCATCTTTTTGAAACAGGTACACTTGTATCATCTCTATTTGATCTTTGCAGCAACTAATCTTCATAACTTTTCAGCAACACTTCATATCAGCAACACTTAAACAGCTATATTGACTATATGTACATCAAATCATAAAGTTTCAGACTATTCTCATCACTTCCAGGTGTGTTAACTCCTGTGAGAGGTGAATCATTGAAAATTTAAATGGATTTGATGTCTCTTTACCAGTTAGCCATTAACTCTGGAGTAGTCAGTCCTTTGGCCACCAGAAAGGTGCATGTCCATGGTTGACTGAAAACCATTTCAACTCTCAGTACGTGAAACATTGGTGAGTTGAATACCATATGGTTTTTGGCAAACCATTACAGCCATGAACGGATTTGATATGCCTTTACCTGTAGCCGTTTGCTCAGGGCTAGTCAATCCTTTGGCACCTAGAAAAGGTAAATTCCATGGTGGATTGATTACCATATCAACTCTTTGTACATGAAACTTGGTGAGTTGATGTACCATCCACTTTTTGGTAAAGTGTCAACCATCTAATATGGATTTGCAATTTGTCTTTACCATAAGCCATAATCTCATGGACTAGTTATGGTTTTTCCACAGCCTTTACCACAATCCATAAACTTGTGGGCTAGCCAACTCTTCACTCAAACAGATATGGTGAGTTGAAAACCATACAACTTATTGGCAAGTTGTCAACCATAAAACGGATTTGAGAAATACATTTCCACAAGCCGTACCCCTATGGTTAAATCAGTTCTTAATGCTGGTTAGGCTTGGTGAACTGAACACCATTTGTTGTGTAAGTGCTAAAGCACCTCCACCAAGTGTTGTTCTCCTCATCTCCATTCTAGATCTTCAACTTATCAATTTCCATAGATATGCTGATATTTCTTTCAAACACTTAAGCTTTAATCCCAGCTTTCTTCTTAATCAATTTTACCAGCTTTTTCTTAACTTCAGTATTTTAAGCAAACAACTTCTTCTTAAGCATCATACTGCACACTTCTTCTAACAAGGGATATGACCTTTCAGCCAACATATAAATGGTTGTTGTGTTATGTAAGTTCAAACAGTGAACATTACATGAATCATAATATCTCCAGTTCACTATAGGAATGTGCATATGTAAACTTCATACAGCATCTTCACTTTGTGGTGGATCAAACATAATCCTAAGATTTTCAGCAAATGCACTCTCCAAATCTTCTTCAGGACCATAAGCAGTAGTCTTTTGCAACATAATTTTATACAAGCCAACTAAATCATCTCTTAAGATATTATGCAACATTGCTCCAAAATTCACAAACACTGAATCCTTTTGATTTTCTCTGATGAGATAACAATAACCTTTCCCTCCATGTCTAAGAATCTTACATTTCACAATCTTTGAAGATGTAATATCAACTTCTCCAGATTTAGGTTCTGTAGAAGTATGCAAACCAATCCCTTTTCTAGCCTTTGACTTTCTCCTACTCATTTTTAGAACTGGTTGCTTGACCTCAATCTCTTCTTCTTTCACAAACTTGGCAGATTCAGGTATAGGAATATCTTTAACATCCAATACATTTTGCTTCTTTTTCTCAGCACGTTGAAGTGTTTCACCAGACCTTTTCAAACTTTCTTTCTCCTTTTCAGAATCCATATGAATAAAATTTTCTATGCTTCTGATAGTTCTCTCAAATTGTACCTTGAGTTCCTCAAAAGACAACTTCTTAAGTTGTGGAATTGTCCAACCACGACCTTGACTTCTGACATAGTTCATCATGTAGTTTCTCTATTCAGCTTGGGTCATTGGCTTATTCTTCTTTCCTTTCAGCTTTTGTTCTCTAATCTCCCTTTTTCTTTTCTCAACTAACTC
>BQNB010045080.1:23383-43377 GCA_026074375.1 Tanacetum coccineum
TTAAATTATACTAAAATAAATAATAACATCAAATAAACTAACCGAATATAGGATTATACCAGCAAGATCCTCGGTTAGAGCATTACAGCCACATCCAACTCCAACGTGTTTATAACTCGGGTAACAACCTGAACAAATAATTCATAGTCAGTATCATATGAGAAAAACTATAAAACAGCTAGTGACAGTCGGGTCCTAATTATTAGATATTTTCATTTTGGAACTTATCGACTTATCCCATAAAATTAACCTACTACAAACACCATCTCATACTCTGGAATTTAATCAAAGCATTCCTATTAAAGATGTTTAATAAACTCATCAGGTTATCAGCGTACTGAGATCTAGAAAACCCAATAAGCTGAGTCCCCAAGCTTTTAACCTTAGAGCTTATGAACATTCAAGTTTAAAAGCTCAGAAACGCCAAAAAGAATGAGCTTATCAGATTATCCCATTGAATAAACTAATCGAAACTCCCTCTTATATATCTGCATAGATTCATTCCCAAAGTTTCTATTTGGTAAGTTTTATTTAACTTGTGAGCTTATCAGAATATTATAAATTGAAAAAGTCGGAATGCCTCACATGTGAGCTCATGGGCTTAATATATTAAAACAAACTAATGCAAATAACCTATTATATATCAGCCCAGTTTTAAGCCCGTCATTTCTATTTGGGTAGCTTATGTGCTTATCAACATATTGAAATATTGAAATTAGAAAAGCCAATAAGCTTGTATTGCTTGTATGTGCAGATTAACAAGCTTATCCTTGCAGATTATGGAAATAGGAATACCATAAATACAAGCTATTAAGCATGTTAATCTCTCATTCAAGCTTATCCATTTTAACAAGCTAATCCAAACATCAAACAGTTAAACCAATGAAGTAGTAACATACAACAATTCACATATATCAACGTCATTAAGCTAAAAAGAATACATAACTATCAGCTTATTAAGATTTGAAGAAGCAAATAGCCTCATCACTATGAACATCACAGCTTTTCACCTTAGTACTTATGGGAAAAAACAAGCCATAAACCCAAGTTAATAAGGTATGATATCCCAAAGTGACGAGCTTATCAGCTTATCTAGTTTAATAAGCTAATCCAAAACACCCTTTTACATAACTTATTAATTTTTAAATAATCTGTTTATAATGAAGTAACATATCCAACGATTCAACTATATCAACATGGTTAACCAAAAACTAATAAAAAACTATCAGCTTAATAGGAGGATCTGAAAAAGCCAATAAGCTCAACTCTGTGAGCAAATAAGCTTTTCACCTTATAGCTTATGGCCAAAAATAAGCCATAAGCTCAAGTCAATAAGCTTAGTTGTCCAACAGTGATGAGCTTATCAGCTTATCCAGTTTAATATGCTAATATAAACACCCAGTTAATAAACTTGCTAATTTTATCAAATAATAAGGGAGTGTTTGTTTAAGCTTACGTGTGGACTTATAAGCTTATTTGATTTAGGTTTCAAATTTTTTGGCTTATTTTGAGACTTGTGGGCTTATCTTGTATAAGGTTGTTATATCATAACAAGCTTATATAAGACAAGAAGTCTAAAAAAAAAGCCTAAAAATTGGGGCTTATGAAATATAAACCGAATATAAATAAGCTTATAAGCGCACATATAAGCTTAAACAAACGCAAAGATAAGTAAGAATAAATAGATAAAAAGAAAATAGAAATATACCAATAGCATCCTTAGTTAAACAACTGATCATATCTTGATGTCACATCCTTTTTAGCAACCTGAATACATAAGACGACATATATATAAGTTGATTGATAGTAATCATTTTCATATCACTAACACATATTACATATTTAAACAATTATGTGTATGTTTCAGCTTATTTGTGAGCTTATAAGGTGTTTGTATTAGCTTGTTTAGACGGCTTATGGGCTTATTTGATTTTAGAAAAGTCAATAAGTTGACTTTTTAGAACTTATCAGCTCGAGAAGGTTATTGGCTTAAGCCAATAAGCTAAAAACTAAAAGCTGATAAGCACAAAAAGTGAGTTTATTGGCTTTTCGAAAATGAAATAAACTCATAAGCGGGCTAAATAAGCTAACACAAACACCCCCTAATAAGCCGGCAAAAGAAAGCTTATAAAATAAAAGCTGAAATAAAATAAGCTCTTAACCCAAACATCGGCTACCTATGAGAAGACATTGAAAGAGATAAGTTAGTGTTGTGTTTTATGGTTTATGTGTTGAATTACAGATATTAGTACTTGCTCCCAGGTTACCGTTTCCATTTTCTTGATTAATAATTTTCTTAAATTTGATTTAAGACTAAAAAAGGTTTTATATCTTGAATTTATTATGATACCAGCAGTATAAAGAAAGGGGTTTTTCTAACATGTGCCCTAGGCACATGATAAGAAGGGGACAAGAACTGATGTATCAGCTCCTGATTAGTCAGCAAATGATTGATTAGCTCCTGAGGAGATAAGGATGTTACCTGCTGACCAATCAGGAGCTGACACATCAGCTCCTGTCTCCCCTTATCATGTGCCTTTGAAACACATATTAAAAAAACCCTAAAGAAAGTTGGACATGTAAAGGTCAAAATGTGAAACATTATTTTATTAGATTTTACACTGTTAGAAATTTTTGTTAGTTTTTGTTATTGAAATTTGAAACAACTTATAAAAGAGCGTGAAATAACATATTTTATAGATTAAACAAGCTATAAAAATAACGTTTTGGGTGTATTTTAGGGCCCGTTTGGTTTATAAGTGCGTTTAAGATTAAGAATTGGATATGGATTTGAATTTAGATTTGAGAAAGGTTTTGAGAAAAACGAGGAGAGAGAAAACTTAATAATTATTACAAAAATATATATATTTTATATATCCAAATCTGTGGCTAGCATCGTTTGATAAATATTTAATATTCATTTGAAAAAGATAATCAAAATGTCGTTTTTTCTTTATATTATTGTACTCACTTTTACGTACACATTATAACCAAAGTTGTTGCTAACTTGCTACTCCGACAATTTTGCTTACCAAACGCATATAAATATGTCTATCTAAAGTCTAAAAATCCAAGGTGAGTCTAAAAAATCACATTTATATCTATCTAAAGTCTTCAAAAACCAAGACATGGCGAGTGATTAGCTAGTGGCTTCTAAGAGTAAGAACTGATTTGGAATAGATACACGCTGCCATGTTGCTATAAGTCTTGTACCCGAAAAGCAACTGAGCCCTTCAATAAATTAACTTTAAACATGGTTCCATTGGTTCGTCTTCACATCGATGGTCTCAAGAGTATTTGCATCCTTTTCATTTCAATTGCCTTCAAAGTTCAAACTTGGTTAACCATTTAGAGTACCTTAAAAGGTCTTTGGCTATCATCATTAGGCTACCTACTACAATGACCTGCAACGACCTACATTTTCCCCTGCCACATCAGCTTTTCCTCTCCAGCGTCCTAAAAAGCGACTTTTTGCCACTATAAGGCGACCTTCATTTTTTTTCTAATTTAAAAAAAAATATATTAAATTTTATTAATAATAAAAACATTACATAATAAAATAAAAAACATTACATAGTTACTCAAATAACATAAAAACATTACAATAAAACAACATAATTAAAATAATTCTTAGATTATTAAAAACGATACATAGCTAAATTAATCTAATTCGTATTCTCAATCAGATTTCACCTTAAATTCCAACCTAAATAACTCATCATGAGATTGTTCTTGCTTAATTCTCTCTTCCAACTCTTTTTCAGCCATTGCTTCTTCTTCTAACGTTTCTCTTAGTGCCTCTTCATCAAGAAATAGTTGCTGTTACTCTTTCTCAGTGAGATATCTATATGTAAGATATTCATCACATATCTCATGTTCATCAGTTGATTCCTTAATAGTTGGAAATGAAATAAGCTCTTAACCCCAACCTAAATAAGCTACCTTAAAGAAAGCTACTATGAGAAGACATTGAAAGAGATAAGTTAGTGTTGTGTTTTATGGTTTACGTGTTGAATTACAGATATTAGTACTTGCTCCCAGGTTACCGTTTCCATTTTCTTGATTAATAATTTTCTTAAATTTGATTTAATAGTAAAAAAGGTTTTATTTTATGTGCTTATATCTTGAATTTATGATACCAGCAGTATAAAGAAAAAATGTGACATTATTTTATTAGATTTTACACTGTTAGAAATTTTTGTTAGTTTTTGTTATTGAAACAACTTATAAAAGAGCGTGAGATAACATATTTTATAGATTAAACAAGCTATAAAAATAACGTTTTGGGTGTATTTTAAAATAGAGAAATGCTACATCCACAAAAAGTTTACAAAAAATTATCTACACAATGACATGGCATGTGAGTTTAACCGATAATATTGTATGATTTTTCTCTTTCATCATTCTCATCACTCATATTTACATGACAAGTGTATGTGTGGATTTTTTTTATATCTTTTGTGGATGTAGCATTCTTTTTTAAAATAAGTCACGAAATACTGTGGTACAGTGTTTGTAACGAGTATAGAAACATTCACACTGTTAAACAATGAATAAACCTCATTCTGATCACCATTTATAATGGTGAAACCCTAATGCCCTAAACCCACAAACCGGGCATAGGCCTATTTATCTACTAATACACATTTCGTTGCGATGTGCTTTCATTATTTTGTTGTATATTTTTTTTAGGTTTTCATGTATAGTGAAAATATTTCATCCAAAAATTTATACAACAAAATAATAATTTTGTTAATAAAATAAAATAAAACAAAAAGAATGGAAAAATAAATGACTCGCTTTTGTTTTTCTTTTCAGAACGCTTGTACCCAAACGTGGTACATTGCGTTCCGCATCGCTTAGATCGCAATCCAGATTGCAAGTTTTCGTGTTTCCGAACAATGTCATACGGTGTACGAAAAGCCATTGGTTCGGCGTACCAATATTAGCTTGATCGGCATACCGATGTTATTGATGCAGTGATTTGCATCGAAAATTGGTCGAATCCGTCTCAAAATTAGTCGAATCGAAATATAAAAGATGATAAAACGTAGTAGTTTAATATTTTTTAATAGAAAGAAAAGTGTTCTGATGAGATACAAGTACTTTTTAAACATATCCACCCATTACTAATATCTATATATGTACATGTACAATATGATACATTGTACTAAATCAGATACATCACACAAAATCATAAGGTATGTCGAACAGAAGTAAACCCAAAACGAACCGAAGTGAAGCTACACCCCCTCGTACCAAATTTTAGGGAATTAACGTACCTTGATCTCGTTTCACGATCGCGTATCGTGTTAGCGTGTTGGATTATGTTCGTGTTAGCGTGTTGGATTATGTCCATGTAAAATAATATATGTCTGGAAAGTTTATTCGAGTCTACGGGAACGCAAGCGTTAATACGTAAAACAATTAATAATAAATATATTAAATGTAATATATTTAAGTGATAAAGGTTAAACGAGCGTTAAATGTTAACGAGTATTTAACAGGAGTTATATTACCCCCCCCGTTCCAAAATTATTGTCCCCTATTAACTTTTTAAGTTTTTTTCTTTCAACTTTGACCTTAAATATGGATACAGGTGCGAGTTCTCATTTAAATAATTTTGTCACTAGTCTTAGTTCTATCTTTAATTCGTGTATATATCCGTCTGTTTAGGTTGGTGACAGTCACTCTATACCCTTCACTAATACGGGCCATAGCATTTTGCCAACTCCGTTCAAAAATCTTCACCTAAATAATGTTCTGATTACACCTCACATTGTTAAAAATTTAATTTTTGTTCGTCAATTCGTTCGTGATAATAATTGCACTATTGAATTTGACGCTTTTGGTTTTTCTATTAAGTACTTCATGACGCGTCGGGTGCTTCTCCGATGTGATAGTACCGGGGACCTGTATCCGGTCACAGCTCCGTCTCCAATTCCACAGGCTTTCTTTGTGAGTCAGCATACGTGGCATCAACATCTTGGACATCCAGGAAGTGAAGTGCTACGTTGCCTCGTTTCTCATAATTTTATTTTCTGTAATAAAGAGAAGCCTCCCGTCCTTTGTCATGCTTGTCAACTTGGCAAGCACGTGAGGCTTCCATTTGCTAGTTCCAGTACTTTGGTTACTTCATGTTTTGACATCATTCACTCAGATGTGTGGACTTCACCCATTCCGAGTCTTTCCGGTTATAAGTATTATGTTTTGTTTTTGGATCATTACTCGCAATTTGTTTGGGCTTATCCTTTGCTTAATAAGTCTGATGTGTTGCCTAAATTTATATTATTTCGTACATCTGTTCACACTCAATTTAAATGTGAAATTAAATCGTTTCAGTGTGATCATGGTGGTGAATTCGACAATCGTAACCTACATAAACTATTTTCTGACAATGGGATCCAGTTTCGTTTCTCATGTCCTAAAACCTCTCAACAAAACGGTAAATCCGAACGCATGGTTCGCACCATAAATAACCTCATCCGTACCTTACTTTTCCAAGCCAATCTTCCACCTACCTTTTGGGTTGAAGCTCTTAACATGGCCATACACTTACTCAATATTTTACCATCCACCACTATAAACAACGAAATACCATACATCCGTTTGTTCGCCAAAAATCCGGATTGTGTTTGGGTTACGTTAGAAGGGTATGTTATATGAATTGGTGTTTGGTTGAGCCACAACAGCCGGTGGAGAGGTGGGATGTGTTTGGGCCTGTGTAGATAAATGGGTTGTAGTAGCATTTAGATAGACAGTGGACGTATTTAGAGGATGGGGAGATATGGGCTCGATAGAAGTTAACTGAGGGATTAATAGCATGGGGTCGTAGTAATAATCTAAAAATACATAGGTAGGTGCTATGGGTGATTGATGGGAGGTACATGGAAAAACGGTTTCATCAAATGTAACATGACGAGATATAATAATTTTGTTGGTTTTCAACTCAAGACATCGATACCCACGATAATTGGATGCGTATCCCAAGAAGATCGAGGGTGTGGTCCATGGTTCAAGTTTGTGATGAGGAAAAGGTGATGGTAACATAGGCACCTAAATGTGCGTAACATGCTATAGTGTGGTCCCGTCATGAGACCGTGTGATCATAAGGTGAGTCAAAACCGTGTTCGGGATAAGATTGGGTTCGAGAATAGTAACCTAGTGAGGTAAGTGTTGACTTTGAGCAGTAGATAGGGGGAGTTTGGTTGAGATGAAGTGTGGTTGTGGGCCGTGACGTGGTCATGGAAAAGAAAAGTGACGGTTGTTTTAGGGTTTTGGAGAGGATCGTTGACTCTGATACCATGTAAGTAGGGAATGATTGTTTATTGATTGATTATTACCAAAATACATTACAATAAATATATATACATAGATAATTCTAGAACCGGACTTGAGCCCACTACAACACATATGCAAATATACGGGCTAACACTTTTCACCTTAGTACTTATGGGAAAAAACAAGCCATAAACCCAAGTTAATAAGGTATGAAATCCCAAAGTGATAAGCTTATCAGCTTATCTAGTTTAGCTGTCTATTACATAACTTATTAATTTTTAAATAATTTTTTTCTAATCCAATGATTCAACTATATCAACATGGTTAACCAAAAAGTAATACAAAATTATCAGCTTAATGGGATCTGAAAAAGCCAATAAGCTCAACTCTGTGAGCAAATAAGCTTTTCACCTTATAGCTTATGGCCAAAAATAAGCCATAAGCTCAAGTCGATAAGCTTAGTTGTCCCACAGTGATGAGCTTATCAGCTTATCCAGTCTAATATGCTAATATAAACACCCAGTTAATAAACTTGAACGAATATTGATTGGAAATGTGGTCGCGCGTTGCAACGTGGCTGACTTGTATTCGGCATTTTTCATTTTCCTTTTATATTGCCTACTTGTATGTTCCACGTTATTATACTCGCGCCATAAATGTTGACTAAGTAAAAAAGAGAAGAAAAAAAACTAAATAGGCCAGCCCAAAGCGGGGTTTAATTTTTTTCGAATTGATTTTGACCGAATATTGAGTGGAAATGTGCTCACGCGTTGAAACGCGCGGGTGTTTTTTAATCTCAATGAATCGGTAGATATGTGTTGTATATTTAATAAATAAAGTTTACTACATAAAAAAGTCGTAAATAGTTAAAAGTTGAGAGTACGTTTCGTAATTTTTTTTTTCTTATTTTGGGCCAACAGGGGTTTTTTTTATATTGGGCCGGTTTTTTTTAGGCCACACCGATGAACAGTAAACGTCAGCTTATTTGGGCCAACCATGAATAGTGACACGGTGAACAGTAATATGTACTGTTCATCGGTGAACAGTGAAATCGTGTCAAAAACGACGGCATTTTACTTCTCTAATGAGTATATACAAGCAAGGTATCCCGCGCGTTGCGGAGGGCGTAATTTTTTGCGAATCAGAATATTAAGTGGGAATGTGCCCGCGCGTTGCGGCGGGACTGACCTGTATTCAACGCATGCATTTTATTTTACTGAACATTTTTTTAACAATCACGAAAGTGAGAATACGTTTTGTAAAAATATTTATTTCCTATTTTGTGCCGGCAATTTTTTTTAATATGCCTACTTGTATGTTTCATGCTATTATACTCATGCCACAAATGTTGAAAAAGTATAAAAAAACCACATGGGCTGGCCCGAATTGGGAGCCAAAAACCCCATTGGAGCCCACGACGCAAAACGCCATCGTTTTAACAATCACGGAAGTGAAGGTACGTTTTGTAAATATATATTTTTTCCTATTTTGTGCCGGCATTTTTTTAATATTGCCTAATTATATGTTTCACGTTATTATACTCGCGCCATAAATGTTGACAAAGTAAAAAAAAAAGACCACATGGGCCTGCCCAAACTGGGAGCCCAAAAAACCCATTGGAGCCCACGATGGAAAACGCCGTCGTTTTGCATCACAAATAGGATATTTAGTAATGTGTTGAGTTGTGTTGGGTATTTATAAGGAAACAAGCAAAGGTATCTGCGCGCTGTTGCGGGCGTTAATTTTTCGCGTGTTGTTGCATGGAGTTAAAAAAAAAAAATTCTGCGGATTTATTTTTTCGGTCTCATGTTTAATAATTTTTTTTCTTTTTTTATATGGGCTTATGTGTTGGGGCTCGTGTGTTGGGACACATGTTTAAAGGTTTCTTTTTTAAGCTATATGTGCGGGGCATTTTTTTTTCTTATTGTATTTTGTGCGGGTTTATTTTTTGGTACCATGTTTAATAGTGCGGGTTTATTTTTTCAATATCATGTTTAATAGTTTGTTTTTTTTCCTTATATGAGTTTATGGCCCGCGCGTTATTGCAGAGCGTTAAAATTTTATTTTTATTTTTATTTTATTTTCATTATTTTTTTTCGAATTTATTTTTTGGGTCTCATGTTTAATAATTAGTTGTTTTTTTATATGAGCTTATGTGTTGGGTCTCATTTTTAAAATTAGTAGGTATCGAAAATGCTTATGCGAGTATTTTTTTTTTATATGAGTAAATCGGTACGTTTGTGACAATTTTTTTCCATACTATTGTGTGGACAAATTTTATTTTTTTATTAAAACAAAAAGGGGAGGGCGGCGGTTCAAAGTTGGGGCCCAAAAAACTGAGCCAAAATTGGAGCCCAAAAGACCAAGCACTGTAGCTACAACTGTAGCTACAATAGTGGCGTTTCACTCTTATGTGGCACTATTCATTTGAGATCTCAAATGAGTATATTAGTAATGAAGGTAAGACTAAAAAATAATTGAGATTAAACTACAAGTACAAGTACGAACGGGTCTCTGCTTATTAGTACTTCGCATTTCAGGTTACCGTTTTTATTTTCTCCATTAATAAATCTTTTGTTGATTAACTGTTTGTTAAAAAATTGGACAATCTATGAATGGTAATAGGATTTTTTATATAGAATTAATTTCAAATAACACCAAAATCTTTTCATGCTAAAGATATCAAGTAATAAAAGAACAAACAAGAAAAGTTGGACACGTAGAGGTGAAAATTTGAAACATTATTTTATGAAAAAACATTTCTAAATTTCAAACTCACTAAAGACTACGCTCTCTGTCTTAAAATTATTGTCCTCCGACAAAAAACACACAGTTTAAAAAAATAAATTTATTGTTGTTTTCTCTTTCTTACTTTTTGACAGAATAACATTTTTACTCTTAACTAGTTAATTATTGTCTTCTTTAAAGTTTGTAATAATAATTTTAAACAATGTTTTTTTTATTAACAACACTTTATTAAAAAACTAGCAAGAAGCTAAAAAAATTACAAAGTTACAAGATGAGGATTTTTTAGCCAATCAACCCAACTAAACAACACATTACATCTAAACCGACTCCAATAAAAAGAATACGACACAACATCATCAAAAATATCCGCCTTAGAAGGAGAAACCACACCAAAGACACACTTATTACGATAAGCCCAAATTAGCCACCACAACCCAAAACACACCCCTTCTAACAACCTTTTATGCTTGATAGGAATCCGAAGATTTACGATCCAAGAAACCAATTCATCGAACGTATGCACTTCCATGAAATCCACCTCCCACCAACGGCAAATCTTGTGAAAATTATCTTTCGCAACAAGGCAATCAAAAAATAAATGACTTGACGATTCTGTGACGCTACCACAAACGGGACAAAGAATAGACGGAATATCTATACCTCTCCGGGATATATTAAGACGGGTAGGCAAACAATCAATTATCACCTTCCACGCATGAATGTTAACATTGATTGGCACCGCTTTTATCCATCGAGTTTGAGTAGACACTTCCGAAAACCTGTTATCATCAATAACCTTTCTAGCCGAAGCTACCGAGAACTCACCCGAACCATCAAGCGTCCAATACCACCTATCAGGTGTGACACCAAGAACAACACCTTCCACGTAAGTCGTCAAATCCGTCAACTGATGTTGTTCCACTCCGCTTCTAGGAGCACGACGAAAAGACCAGGTCACGTTCTCTTGTGACAGTTTAGAAGCCACATCGACAGTCTTCTTCACTTCCAGCGCATAAAGCCTAGGATATCTTTGTTTCAAAACCATGTCTCCATGCCACAAATCCTCCCAAAAATAAGTATCCATACCATTACCAAGCTTTTTCTGCATAAAATTATTCAAGTGTATACCTTTTATCTTCAATGTTTCCACCTCCTGGAGAATGCTTCGCCAAATGGACTTGTAACCAACCTTGAATCCGCTACCATTTTTCCCATCTTCGCCATGAATAGCTTTAATAACCCTAGTCCATAACCTTGAATCCGCTACCATTTTTCCCATCTTCGCCATGAATAGCTTTAATAACCCACAAAACGGTCCCTCAACTTTTAACTATTTACGATTTTCTTACACAAAAAATCCCGTAAAAAAATTAACAAAAAAAACACGTCAAATATTTATTGTTCACAACTTTTTTACATTCATCAGCCCAAAAAAAAGATATCGAACCGTCCCAAAATAAGAAAATATTCGGGAAAAATTAACCCGTCCCAACGCAATTTTTTTTTTTCCCAAATCGTACAAAAAAAGGAAATATCCGGGAAAAAATTAGAAAAAAAAAACAACCCAAAAATAGCCTAAAATCTGGCCCAAAGTAAAAAAAAAATACAAAACGGACCCTCACCTTTTAACTATTTACGATTTTCTTACACAAAGATTCCCGTAAAAAAATTTACAAAACCGTCCGAAAAAAAGAAAATATTCGTGAAAAAATTAGCCCGTCCCAACGCAAATTTTTTTTCCCCGAATCATACAAAAAAGGAAAATATTAAAAATTAGCCCCGCCATAACGCATCGCAAAAAAAAAACCCTTAAACATAAAAAAAAATTATTCGAGAAAAAATTAGCCCCGCCGCAACGCGCGGGTTCTTTTGATTGTTGATATTATAGTCTCTCATTATACAACGCTGGCAATGGGTTGACATACACGAGTATATGGAATGTATATTAATTGAAAACTAATACGCAATGAATCATTGACACAAAATACCATATAAACACATCTTCCTTATAGCCTTCCTAATTCTCTCAAAACAAATCACATAAACGCTAAACAAGACTTGAAATCTCAAATATGGTTGCAAGAATTAAGTGAGTACGTGTGTGTGAGCATGAGTTTCGATTATTGGCTTTCACCGGCCATTCAAAGGTTAACGTTACGTAGCGAGTACGGTTTGTTTCTTCCTTTCGAGGTTGGTCCCGGTTTTTGCACGTGTGCTTGGACTCGTTTTCTGTTTCATACATGGTTGCGGCTTTGGTTTCGTGATTGGTACGTGGAGCTAATAGTCATTGGTAAAGATCGTTATGGTTTACACTCAGATGGATTTATTATTTAAACGACCTCATATGTATGACTGATCCTATGGTCGACAAACATGTAGACCGCATAAGCGACAGACCACTACCACTGGTCTTACGTACCATACTACCATCGGTTCTTATGCAATACCTTTTACGAAATCAGTCTAAGCGGGATTAATCGGTAGTTAATCGCATTGACATTTCCGACAAGTTTTGGGTACATTGTTAATTATCTCATAAGTGATATAATGTTTTATTTTTCGGTTCACTAAATTTCTTTATATGTTGCTTGATACATGTTAAGAATTTTTGCTTCAGTGATGTTATCGCATGTTACAACCCTTTGCAATTACATTTTCATCTTTTCAAGTTCTATTTTGAACGTTATACGAAACACTTACTACAATATCACATATCGTTAATAATCTGCCGCTAGAAATTTCCGCCGCTATACGCGGGTACTCGCCTAGTGTTAACTCAAGTGTGCCTTGGGATTTCCTGATGTTAAGGACCTCATTCTGGTTATTTTTTTAGCATATGCCATTGACCATATAGATCATTCACTAACTCACAAAATCAAACGCTTAATCAATCAAGTAGGATAAGAAATTAATAACTTGTCTAAACCAAACATATCATACACTTATTTTGCTATATAAAGTATTGATTGACCAATATACGATCAAAAAAATATCAATGACTATTCCAATACATAAACCATTCATTTACATTAGGGTGCGTTTGGTTGGTATACGAGTTTAGAATTAGAATTGGATTTGGTTTAGGATTTATATTAAGATTTGGTTTAGAGGTAAGAGAAAAAAAATACTTAAATAAAATGAAAATTAAAAATATTATTTAAAAATAAACGGACAAATGGCACAAAAAGGTACTACTTCCAATCAAGGTATCGAACTTTTTTTCTTATATAAAAAGGCATTAAACTTATTTTTTTGGTCAATTTAGGTATTTTCGTTAAATATTTAACGATTATCCATTAAGTTTTACATTTCATACCGCTGCCACCACCACCACCACGAAAATAAAGAAAAAGATGGACCGAGGACCGAACCGAAATAGGTTCGGTCCGGTCCGATCGGTTCGGTTCGGGCCGATTTCTCTATACAATCCGGTCCCGGTCCATTTTGCTCACCCCTACATACCCACATGGAGATAACTAGGTACACGTATAATTACAGAAGAATCATCCATAGTCTCTCTTTTTTTTTGAACAGAAGAATCATCTATAGTCTAGTGCATATATTTTACACTGAAGTAGTTAGCATTATTTAGTTAAATAATATAATATACACCCATATAGGTGTATTTTTTCTTTACTTTTGTGTATCTTTTCTTTATCTGTGTTTTAAAAAAATATATTAAAACTTGTAAAATGCTATCAGAATTGTAACATTTTAAACCAAAAGTAGTAATAGTAGTAGTAAAGTACCTCAAAACAAGTACAATTACCTTAACTTACTTCTTATTCAATGACTCTTACATCGACCCTAGTGAAGATTCAACAATCAATTAAGGAAGTAACTTGATATACATTGAGATAAACCTGTTAAAACTTTATACTAACCATTGCTCGACTGTTGGAATATGAACAAATATAAATTATATATGTCCAGGAATTTATTCGAGCCTAAGGGGACGCACATGTTAATATGTAGAACAACGTATTTAATATATTAATGCAATATATTAATAGTGTTTAAACAAACGATAGTTAAATAATAAATATTAGTTATTAATAGTTAAATGACTAATATGCAAAACCGGGAAAAATGAAAGTTTGTTTTTTTCCTTTTCTTTCCTTGGGCCGGTCGAATACCCACTCCTTATGGAGGTGGGATTTGCTTGCTTGCTCTACGAAGTATGTAATTGAGTATATAAAGAATGCTAAGTGTTCTTGAGAGCTCATAACTTCAATCCCTTAAATCCCTAAATCTCTCCATTGTCTCCTTTGTTGTTCGACCGAACCTACAACCCTTAAAGGTTTTCGGTTTTTGTCTTTTCTTGTCGTGCGATCAAACAAACAAGCCCCGGACCCCCCCTTTAGTGTTTTTGTTTTTGCGATTAATCTCGAGAAGGTGTTTCGTGTGCTTATATGATTCAAAGACGAAGTGATCTTTGGTTAAACACTACTGAACTAGGATACACGATGTTTGCTAAGAACGTAATTGTGTGTTGTTGACTTAGAGGATTATTCTATTTGATCCTTGGATGTTACGCGTGGTATATACACACGCGTATATTGAAGACGGTGTAACGTTTATTGCTAAAAGCAGTCTAACGTTTCTTGCTAAAAGGTACATATCTTTAATCCCTTGTTAATTATAAGTTCTATACGTGTTTGATCTTTTCGCTGCGTACTCGTGATATGTTTAATGGTTAATAGATATAAAATCCCGACAGTGGCATCACGAGCCATCGTATATAAATTTGTAATTACAAGAATAAAATTGGACAAACAAATTAGGGTTCTTGATTAATTTTTTAAGCCCTTTGGGCGTTTTATGCATTAAGATTTGATCTTTACGCATCAAGATTTGATCTTTACGCATCAAGATCCAATTTTTAAGGATATAAAAATTGGAATAGACGATTTCTAGGGTGATATCAATTTTAAGATAAAACTTGATGTGTATAAAATTGTTAATTGATCAGGTTTTATATTATATTAATTGTTAATTTGGGCATCGATGTATAAAACATGCAATTTATCGAGGAGGCGTTATATGATATTAATCTTGTTTAAATGTTAAATTATTATTGCAAATATGATGATCAAGACTAAAAACATAAACACTAAATTTTTATGTGGTTTCGATCCACGACTATTAAAACCTAGGGAAGACCCTTGCAATGTCGTAATGGGGCCAAAAAGTTAATTTATGTACTATGTGGTATGTATTTGTATAAGGCTCACGCAATCAATTATATCGATGAATGTGGCCGGAGTTTATAGGACGAATGAGCCTTATATAAATACATACATGTTTTAATTATTAGATAATTATGATCATTATGAATATTTGCATGACTTAATTGTTAAGTGTTATTATTTGAATAATTGTTATGTGAATTAGTTTTATGTTTATATTGTTTTATTTTAAGTATTGAACTTATGAGAAATAAAAGGGATTTCGAAAATAATTATAAACAAGACTATTTATTATGAAATCAGATTTATATGACTAATATTTGTTCATAATGTGTTTCCAAATAAAGTTTTAAATATTTGATATGTTAAAACTGACCGCTATAGACTCGTGAAAGAGTACAGCTCATCCACTAGAATAAACTATAAAAATTTAAGGCGGATTGCAACATTCCTAAAGAATTCAGGTTTTTAATATGCTTCGCGCTGACCTGATTCTCCGCTTCTTTGTGCGTTCGATTGGAGTTACCATGAACCATAGCATGTCACACAGAGTAAACCAGTTTTTTTAACCAAGTCTTAAATCATTTAATTTGAAAACACTTGAAATGTCAATTTTAAAATGTAACACTATTGTACATTAGATGTACGAAAATATGAGATAACCGTTAATAAATAGACTTAATTTGAGTTATAGTTTTTTATTAAAATTTAAGATACGAAGATGTATGCATGCTTCTTCGTACATATTTGTCACGACAAATATAATATCCTTTTTTAAATAAGTTATTGCCATCCAATTCGTAAAAACACTTGTAGATGCCTTTTACTATGCGTGAGACGTATGTAGATCGTAATCCTAAGGTGATTGTACACTTTTTCGTGAGACGTTAGTGTTACACAATCATAGTTTTTGATTGGACGACTAAATGGGTTTATGGTGATACAAAAGATCGAGCATAGACGGATTAAAACATGCTAACAAAGAATTAATTGTAAATAAAGTAAGTCCGAATAAGTTTCTAGAAATTGCACCGATGGCAATTATTGATCGTCAATTACCTTTTGAGTGCACCATCACTAGCAGATCAACTGATGTGGTGGTGGTACGTCAAGTAGGATCCTAGTCTTAAGAAAATTAATTGTTTATTAAACATTGGTAGTTAATTTTCTTCAAGAAGTTTTATCGAAAATACTAATTCTTGAACTTTAACTATGTTTTGTAGATGGCACTACCTATTCAAAACATAAACCATTCGGCTTTCAAGTCGATGTTTGAAAGAGAAAAACTTTCTGGAAATAATTTCAATGATTGGTTTTGTCAACTTAAGTTAGTCTTGAGAGTTGAAAAGAAAATGTATGTCATTGAACAGCCATTACCCGCGGCTCCTGCTGCTAATTATGAAGCAAATGTGCTGTTAGAATGGAATGCAATTTATGATGCATATAATGAGGTTGCTTGTCTTATACTCGGTAGTATGACTCCTGAGCTTCATAGACAGTTTGAAAACTCCTCACCATATGACATGATAAAAGAGCTTAAAGCTATGTTTGAAAAACAAGCTGGAGTGGAAAGGTTTTACCTAATCCAAACTTTCCATGCTTGCAAACAAGAGGAGGGTAAACCAGTTGCTGCATATGTCATCCAGATGAAAGGATATGTAGATCAATTAGAACGTCTTGGTTATGTGCTACCACAGGATCTTATAGTAGGTCTTATCTTAAATGGCCTTACTAAAGATTTTTCTGGTTTTGTAAGAAATTACAATATGCATAACATGGGGAAGACAGTGGGTGAACTACATGTTATGCTCATTGAGTATGAAAAGGGTTTTACCTAAAAAGGCCAGAAACACCATAAGTAATAATAGATAGAAAAGGTGGTAAAATCCAAAGGCTAATATGAAGATTCGCTTAAAGCTAAGAGTGGTAAGGGTAAAACTAATGGCAAGGGAAAGGATAAACAAGTTTATATCCCTACGCCTAAAAACCCTAAACCTTCTGCTAAAGAGCACCCAGCTAAGGATGACGCCTGCCACCACTGCAAGGAGGTGGGTCATTGGAAAAGGAATTGTCCTATGTATCTTGCTGAGTTATTGAAGAAAAAGAAGCAAGTTGGTTCTGCCAGTTCTTCAGGTATCTTCACAATAAAATTATTTGCTTTCCCTAACAAATCCTGGGTGTATGACACTGGTTGTGGTACTAATATTTGTATTACAAAACAGGGGTTTAAAGAAGCAAGGAAGCTGAAATAAGGAGCTCTCTATTTGTACGTGGGCAATGGTGTTCGTGCGCAAATAGAAGCTATTGGAAGTTATGACTTAGTTAGCCGATTTTTCAAAAATGTTAGGCTTTGTAACAACTTATAACTTGGGTTCAAGATAGTTCTTGTTTGATGAGTTGCGAGACCGGGTTGTAAATGACGTTGTTACGCAACTTAAGGTTTTTTACGAGTCTCCTCGATAATGGGCGAGGTTCAGGTAGTTGGATGTTTCTTTTCATTTAGAGCGGTTATGCTGCTATGTGTACCCTTTTGTGGGCAGGCAAAGTGGTTAGCAGTAAGATATCTTATGAAAGTTAGTTGGAATTCAAAGTGTAACTTTGAGTTAACATGGGTATGGGAGGACTACTTGAAAGATAAGTATCCTCGGTTAATTGTTTGGTAATGATAGAGTTGAACCTTTTGGTTAAATCTCGGGATGAGATTTCCTAAAGGAGGGGATACTGTGACAACCATGACTTGATCAGGTTAGTCAAACCGTTAGTGTTGACTTATGTATCAATTTCAATGTATGAGTTATGTGTTATTTGTGCTAATATGTGTTTATATGGGTTTATGTGGGATATGTGAGATTTGGTAATCAATCCATTGAGCGTGATCGTCTCATTGGGATTGGATTTGTGTTGGATTTTGTAGAGTTCATTTCGTTCACTTTTAGTGACAAGGAAATAATTTTTGGTGATTGAAGCGGTTTCGCGTTAATTGTGTAAGTAATTATACGTATATGTATTTTTGTGTTAGTAATGTTAAGTATGAATAGGCTTTAGTGGATAGAATAAGAAAGAAATAAAATTTCTATATTTGGAAAGTTAGGTTTAATAAAAATGAAAAGTTGTTTATTTTTAAAAGTCTAGTAAATTGCGTTTAAGCAAAAAGGTATGCGCAAGCAAGCTAAGATTTTTATAAAAACTTAAAGTAATGTTAATAATTAAGTAATTGATTGATAAATATATATATATATATATATATATATATATATATATATATATATATATATATATATATAAGGCCAATCGGCCAGTTTTAAGGAAAAGAAAAAAAGGAAAACAAATCTTACTCTAATTAAAATTGGTAAAAGATATCTACCCTAAACCTTTTTGTAAACCTTATAAATACCAAAAACCCTTCTCCCCCTTGTTTTTAATTGTCCCAGCCGAATTTTATCAAAGGAGGAAGAAGAAAAATATTTTTTTTCAAGTTTGGTAATTTTTGTGTTCAAGATTCGAAGATTTAAGGTATAAATTATAATCCTTTAAGTTAATTATCATTAAAAACATGTAATAATTATTAGGAAGGATAATTAGGGTTTCATAACATCTGTAACTAATGATATAATAAACATGTTATAATGATTAGCGTTTAATTAGGATCATATGGGTGTATTCGTTAGGGTTTATATCGCGTTAGAATTTGATTTCGTTTAGGGCAGTATTTAGGGCTGTGTTGTTCGGCTGTTATATCGATGATGGTAAAAGTTTTTGTCAAGTTTCCGGTGCCTATGATGTAGCTCAAAGAGTCTAGTTTCCAGAACATCTGGCCTTGGAAGTTTTTAAGGTTGGGAAGTCATTCAATTGTTGGTTACGGGAAAAGTTGTCAAAGCAGTAAATTCTGGTCAAATTTGGGTCAGATTACGAGGTATAAAACCCCCACTTAATATTCGAATTTAGCTTAGCCCTTCTACAGGAGTTTAGTTCTATGTGTCTGTTAGAAATCCACAAAGGAGAGCTTCTAAATTAGAGTCTAAGTATGGATTTTAGGTCCAAACTTTTTAGTGTGCAAACATATCCGAATTGGGACTGTATTGAAGTTTGATTTTCTTAGGAGTACTTGTGCGTGTAAATGGCTCTTGGGAATCATGAGGTAGTTAATATACTCATAAATGAACATAAGGGATTTTTGATATGAATTATGGAGGTCAGTAAGTAGAGGTTTTAAGTACGTTAAGTCACGTTAAAATTCTGCAGTTTTGAACAAATTGTGACTAACTAGTGAAACTTGTTAATGAAGTGGTTAAAGTTGGGTATGATGTCGGGGTGACCCATGGGGTTAATAGAACACCTTAGACATCCATCATATGATTGTTACATGTGCATTAAGCTTTTGGCTTAGTAGTGTGTAACACGAATTATTTTGTTGTTTAGATTTTTGCTAGTTGTTTGTGAAGCTTTTTGTTGGAATCTTTTGGAAAGCTAAGCAAAGGTGGGTTTCATAGCTCCTTTTTCTTATGTTATTTTGGGGTGAGAACGATGCTTGTCTTGTTGTCGTGTTAAAATGTTTTTAAGCTTGCTATAGTTATGTGTATTGGATCGTGGGCACGTTCCGTCCTGTTGTGTTGCGATATGATATGTTTGGTATTGTGGATCCCAATATGCAAAACGAGGTATGACGGTGGTAAGATTACGTGAGCTAATATGAAGCCATGTAGCGCACATATGTAGTTGATATGATTGTGGATCGTGGGCACGTTCCGTCCCGTTGTGGTTAATTGGTGTCATGAA